>JADRCD010238015.1:0-20633 GCA_019843815.1 Montemys delectorum
AGGAGGGAGGACTTAGGCAGGAGCGAGGACTTAGGCAGGAGTGAGGAGGGCAGAGACATCTCTGCTGCTGTTCTTCTCAGTGTCTGGAGCTTCCTTTCTCCAATACTGCTCACCCTTTACCTTGTAAGCATGGGGTCACAGAAGCCAGAAAAATGCATCAGATTCTCTGGCACTGAAGTTACAGATTGTGAGCCTCCTGATGTGAGTGCTGAGAACTGCATCAGCGTCTGGAAGATGCTCTTAACTCCTGAGCATTGTCTCTCTAGAGTTCTCTCCAGAGGTAGAACTGTAGGCATTTTAAAAGCACAGGTGTTTGGCAGGTGCCCACAGCCAAGGGAGAATAAGATTCTGAGTTCAGCTTGATGAATCTTATCAATCAGTCCTCCTTCACTGGGTTGAAGCAGCTGTCCCTAAGGTAACTGGGAACTTGAGACTAAGGGACAGGGGTGAGTGGTAGGTGGGTTGTAGGGGCATAGAGGGGATTTTTCAATACATAGGAGAAGAACCAGATCAAGCAGGTCTTCACGTGGGTGTTTGGCATTCAGCTAGAAACACCGACTTTCCATTCCACAGTAACATCAGCTGGTATTGGAAGCTAGTTATTAGTGTGTCTAGTGAGCCATGAGTTCCTGGGGTAGCTCAGTGTTTTTAAAATGAAGTCTGAAAGCTTGATTTGCTTAGTTTCACTTCGCTTCTGCTCACATAGAGTTAATGGCAGTGTAGTTGAGACTGTCTTTCGTTTTGTGAGTATTAAACTGTAAACAGTGTTCTGAAAACACACATCTTTAGAATTTCTGTATTTGATGTTTAAACGATTGGCTGCAGAGACTGATGTCTGTGTTCTGCTGGAGAGAGATATCCCCTACTCATTCAAACAGAGAAGTCCAGTCCTTTTCTAGGTGTACATTTCTTTTTTTCTTTTCCAGGGGTTAATAACCTTCTTATAGTTTACCTTCCAGCCTAAGATATGCACCTGTTTGTTTTATATAAATATTACTAGCTATAGTTTTTCAAATTATAGAAAATAATTTCCATGTCAGCATTTTGGGATTTTTTTTTCTTGAGACAGGTTTTCTTTGTATAGCCCTGGCTGTCCTAGAACTTAAGTCTGTAGACCAGGCTGGCTTCAAACTCAGAAATCCGCCTGCCTCTGCAAGCACCACCACTGCCTGGCACATTTTTGTTTCTTTAATTCTGAATTTTGTTGTTGTTCTTTTTTTTTTTTTCCAAATACTTAACCCTGTTTTCCCTTAAAGTGTATTTTTATTTTTCTGGAAAATGTGTGTAGATTCCCTCCTTTGCAGACTTGGGGGGGGTCTATCCTTGTTGGGGGAGCTAAGACACTGCACTGTCACCACCCAGCAAGCTGCTCTGTTAATACTACATGAGTCTCAGCAAGTTAAATGTGACTTCAGTATGAGGGAAGTCAAATCTTTGAGTAGACTCCTCTGAATAACTCTTTGTTCTCCTTCTCTGGCGTCCATATTTCCAGCTTCTTCTGTACCTTTAGGAGTGAAACACAAGACTCCAGACCTGTGCTTTTAACTGTGGACCGGCCCATGTGGCACAGGCCTTAGATAGCAATGAGAAATAATAGTCAGCACATAGTTTCTAGTGAACTCTTCCATGGGGTGGAAATGTGGATGTAGCCAGGCTCCTTGTTTTCCCACTTGTAAAATGGTGATAACTGTCCCTACCTCCAGAGCCATGGAAATTGCAAGGTGATGTGGATGTTCACTGTATCTTTAGAGCTATGGGGCACAATAATTTGTGATCCAGCACCTATCAGTTTTCTTTCCTTCTGTGATTTCAACAGACATGGGAAAAACAATTTAGACAGTAGAACTGGTTGGTGATAATGCGTGGAAGGAATCTCATAGAGCATGGTGCTTACGTGACACGCTGGTAATGACAAGGAGGGCCGCACAGCATCTCTGAAGGCGTTCAGGGCAGAGTAGAAGCAAGCCACTGCTTTCCACAGTGGCGGTCACTGCTGCTAACTAAGGTGAGAGCCCCACGGCGACAAGAGAGCCCCACGGGATGGGGTGTTCTTAAAGGGAAACTTGGGCAGAATCTCTTCTCATTTTGCCCCTTTGCCCATTACAGCCTCATATTGTGCAGGTTGCTGCTGGTCTTCTCACCAAATGAGCTTTGTATCTCTAAGTTAATTTCCTGCCAGATCCACTTGAGGCTGATGACTGGTGTTTGCGTAGCCATTAAGCACACTGCCAGGTTGTGTCCAGTCCTTTCCACCTCTCCCATTAAACAGCTGTCACAGATTTGCAGATCTGCCCCTTGCTCTGCATTAATTGTGGGGAGCCATAGGGCTTGGTGTAAGATGACTTGAGGAGGAGTTGGTCAGGGTGTTGTAAATGCAAATCTGTCATGTGGTGGATTAGCTTTATCAGAGCTTGTAGTGACACAACTAGAAAAGCTAGGGAAGGAGTTGGCTTGTTCGAATTCTGGGTCGTGGGTGACCTTTCCTTGCTTCATTCCAGAACTTGCAGCCAGTAATATTTAACAGTTGTGAGCAGCACATATTGGAGGAGTCTGGGGTTAGACGCCTTTAGTAAAGTTGTATAGAGCACCCTGCTGAGCTTTACAATTGGTTTTGAAATGAAAATCTGTGAGATTAGAGCAAATATTATCCTAGCTGTGGTGATAAGTAATGTGGGAAGGATGAATGATTTGTCTGTGAAAGCCAGTGAGCATCAAGCTTGCTGCTTCCGTGCCGTTTGAAAGGTCGAGGTGAGAGAGGACTCTGAAGAAAGGAGGGTGGTGCTGCCACAGCCCCTTCCCCTTGAGAGCACCAAGGCAGCTTTAAGCTTCAGTTATTCCTGCGAGGGCAGGGTCGACCGTGGTAGGACCTGCCTCCGTCCGTCAGTGGTATTGAAGAGCTGTGCTTCTGCCCTGCCCACGGATACACTTTCCCTGTCTTTCCCTCAGGTAGGTGGTGGTTCTGTGATCTCTCTCAGGAACATCTGAGACATCTGAGGATGCATGGGTGAACATGCCAGCGGCCGAGGGAAAGCCTCACTTCCTCACCAGTGACACACCCCACATTGGAGGTTCAGTGAACGGTGATGCAGATGCCGTTAGTTACCACCTAAGCTTTCACTTCACAGAGCTGCCAAGGGCGGCCCTTGCTTCCTCCAGCCAGTTAAGCACTCTGTTCTCTGAGACCATCTGTTGAAACAAGGAGAGTAGTGTCCATGCCATTGAGTGTGCCCTGGCAGAGCAGGGGGTGGTCTTGGGTGAGCATTTGTTAAGCCCTCAGCACCTACATCTAAGACTGTGCAGCAAAGTGGACTCAGGGCAGTGTCCCCACGTTCCTGACTTTAGTGGACTCAGGGCAGTGTCCCCACGTTCCTGACTTTAGTGGACTCAGGGCAGTGTCCCCACCTTCCTGACTTTAGTGGACTCAGGGCAGTGTCCCCACCTTCCTGACTTTAGTGGACTCAGGGCAGTGTCCCCACCTTCCTGACTTTGGCATTTGGAAGTCAAGTATCCTCCTTACCAATACTAAATTTTTAATTTTTTGTTAAATTTCTTAAAGTATGGCATCCTGTAAACTCTTTCTTAAAGTTCTTTCTTATGAGCAGCACCTTTCCCCTCAGGTCAGACCCTGTCGCTGACCCGTGGCATTAGTCAAAAGGAGAACCAGTATCTAAACAAGACCACACAGTTATTGCGTGCCAGAGTTTGAGAAGCTGCACTTACTTTTTTGGAATTAGCATCGCTGTATTTTTCTTCTTGTCCAAAGCAAACAAGGCTGTAAAGAAACCAGAAGGAAAAGCATCTGATTGCGAGCTTAGTGCCAGGGCAGTGCTGCGTCGTGCTGCCTGAGGCTGTGCCTCCTTCCTGGAGAGGCCAGCATTGAGGGAGCTACAGCTACCATCCATTAACTGTTTTATTGTGTTCCAGACACTATGCTAAACTTATAATTTACCTCTCCCGATGATGATGAGGATGGAGGATGGAGGATCAAGATGAAGGATGAGGATGGAGGATGAGGATGAGGATGGAGGATGAGGATGAGGATGGAGGATTGAGGATGGAGGATGGAGGATGAGGATGGAAGATGGAGGATGAGGATGGAGGATCAGGATAAGGATGGAGGATCAGGATGAGGATGGAGGATCAGGATGAGGATGGAGGATTGAGGATGGAGGATGAGGATGGAAGATGGAGGATGAGGATGGAGGATGTCCATTTTTTTCCTGTTAATACTGCCACCTGCCTTCTTGGAGACATCATCTATCTTTGGCCTAGAGCTTGCCAATGGGCTAGACTGGATTGCAGGCAAACCTCAAGGGTCCTCCCCTTTCTGCCTTTGCAGTATTGGCCTTAAAAGTGTGGCGATTACAAACACGGACCAGCACATGTAGCATTTTCTATGCGGTGCTGGGGATTGAACTCAGGTCCTCATGCTTGCAGGGTAAGCACTTTACCAGTTGAGCTATTTCCCAGCCCCTCCCTCTTGAAAATGAGGAAGTAGGCCCAGAGAACCTAGCTGACAGTAGCTCCTAAGTGCCATGCATTTCTTCAGCCAGCCAGCTTGTTTCTGTGGGCAGGCACACAGAGGGCACGCTGTCCATTGACTTGGACTGAGCCACTTCAGGACCACTGTTGCCTTGGTCCTATTGTTTATGATTTGATAATACCAAGTTAGACCAAAGTTTACAGGAGATGAGAGAGCACTGCCACTGACTATCTGCTGTCTCTTGTCCTTGGTTGCCCCGTGTTTCCCATATAACTGTAGACAGCAGATATGCGTCTCGCCCCTCCACAGCATATGATTTTCGGGACATGTTAGCTGTCCACCAGATACTCATCTGAGTCTGTAAAGCAAGGAGGCTTCATAGATGAGCCAGTCAGATGCTCAGCAGGGCTTGGGAGAGTCTTCATTGTTTTTAGTCAGAAAACTTGACTGGTGAGGGAGCTGTGCATGTGTGTGAGGTGTGTTTTAAGGAAGACATCCTCTTTGGGAATAGTTATCTGAATGAGGCATCCGTCACCGCTGTCAGTTATAAAGGTTAGTACTTTAAAAAGTCATAAAAACAGAGGTACGTGAAGTGATGCATATGTTAATTAGCTAGATTTAGCCATATCATAGTACCCATTTCAAAATAACATTGAATATGATAAAATATGTAATTTTCTCAATTTAAAATATTCAGAGAAAAGTTGAAAAGTTTTACAATGTATATCCTGTAATTATTCAGCTTTTTCACTTAGGCAATGAGGAAGCACTTCTTTGACAAGAAAAAAAAATAACCAAAGTGTAAGATCAGTTTCCTATATTTATAAAAAAATGTCTTACTTGTGAAAAGTAAGAATTAGGTCAGGACAGAGTATAGCCTCAGTATTGGGAGTGAGTGGCAGCTGCACTTGAGCGTTGGCGCTCTCTGCCGGCCCACTCTTTGGTCTCTAGTATGTGTTCTCACCAGTAAACGTCTCCATTATTACAGCAAAGATAACCTTTTAAAATGTTGATGATATTCGCCTGTTGAAGACATCATCATGATTAATATGTCTTCTTCCAAAAATCCCTCGCTCAGCCCAGTAGTTCTGCTAGAGTGCACGCACCCGAAAGAATTGAGCCTAAGTGGGACCCTTGACTGGGTGTCACTCCAGCTCAGGGCTTCTGCGCCTTGTTTCTGAACTGTATGGCATCTTCAGTAACAAGGGCCTAACTTTCCCCTCTGGCAGAGGGGAACCAAGGGCAGGCCAATAGCAGGAGGCTGTTTGCTAGACAGCTCTGGCCAACAGCTCGAAAGAGGACTTCTCATGGCGGCTACTGAGATTTTTGGTAGGTGGTCTTTGACTTTTGGAGGGAGTGCTGTTGAAAAGTTCAACAAAATTATAAATATGTATTTGTACAATGAGGCATGGCACATTTTGTTTTCTCTGGCAGTACTCATAGCAGATGAAACTCTGCTCACATGGAGACTGTGCCGTGAGTGGACTGCCTTCCTCTGTTCTCTAGAAGTCTTCAGACAAGGTTTAGTTAATCACAGGGTACAATTGTTGTGGCATTTTACTTGTGGTACCTAGCAAAATAATTAAAATTTATTGCTTGGCTATTGAAGCAATAATTTTTTTTATTACAGTTAAAAACCTTTGTCTGGAAAGGCACTTTTTATTATTTCAGACTGAATATTATTTGGTAAATAACTTTAAATTTAAAAGAATAGCTTCAAATGGAAGGATATTACTTTGTGGATCAGTTTTCTGACCTTTTGTCCTCTTGGATCTAAAGACCATGAATACAATGTTGAACTTCTGGGAAAAGGACCAGAATTTCCTCTTAAGTTCTTACTTGTTGTTTTTGTACAGGCTTGCATTTACCTGTGTGGTTTTGTATGTTGTTATCTTTCAATGGAACTCAAGTATTCCACATTACTCTCTAGTGCTTTAATTTCGTATAGAAGTGTTGCCTCTTGTCCGTGTAAGCCTGAGGTGGTCCCGTGTAAGAATAACCCTGCTCTCAGGGGAGTGGGGTGTCCAGTATGACTGATTTTTGCTAAATTGCTTTCCTGAAGGTTGGATCCTGTGAGATGTGCACCCAACCCTTTTGTAGCCATTTGTATTTGTATTTATTTCTTCATGGACCCAGAGGAACATCAAGGGAGTTTTTGTGAAGCCAGCAGAGGGCACATATCCGGTGTTTACAAGAGCAACTTGAAAACAGGACTGTGTATATTTTTAAGGGTTCTTCACCAAAGCTCTCCCCACCCCCAACATTCTTTTTTAGAAATTGTGGTTTAAAAACTACTGTGGGGCTGGTGAGATGGCTTGGTGGGTAAGAGCATTGACTGCTCTTCTGAAGGTCCTGTGTTCAAATCCCAGCAACCACATGGTGGCTCACAACCACCGGTAATGAGATCTGACGCCCTCTTCTGGTGTGTCTGAAGACAGCTACAGTGTACTTATTTATAATAATAAATAAATCTTTAAAAAATTAAAAAAATAAATAGAAACTACTGTGAAATAAAAATCAAAGAAAAAATGATTTAAAAGTTTTGTTGTCAAAAGCTGACAGTTGGCTTTCTCCTCAAGTTGGAGAAGATCAATTAGAGACAAGCATCTTACAGTGTAGCCCTGGCTAGCCTGGAGTTTGTTATGTAAACCAGTCTGACTTCAGACTCATAGATACCCATCTACCTCTCCCTCCCTAGTGCTAAGATTAAAAATGTGTACACCATTCCTGGACTGTGCTCTAGACAATTTTAAAGAAAGAGTGAAATTGAACAAAAATTGTAGCTTATTCAAGTGGTATTTATTTTATATTTAATTAAAGAAGGATAACTGCTTTTATCCATTTTAAGTTAAATTATAGTAATGACTGTGCTTTAATTCATGTTATGAATTTGAAGTTCAAACTGTATAGGGAACAAGAAGGTTTTTTGTTTGTTTGGTTTGGTTTGGTTTTTTTTGTTTGTTTGTTTTTTACAGACGGGGTTTCTCTGTGTAGCCTTGGCTGTCCTGGAACTCACTCTGTAGACCAGGCTGGCCTCGAACTCAGAAATCCACCTGCCTCTGCATCCCAAGTGCTGGGATTAAAGGCGTGCGCCACCACAGTCTGGTGGGGAACAAGAAGTTAAGGCATGTTACAAATCTGAATCTTACGTTCTTTTTTTAAAAATTTTTTCCTTTATGTGTTGTGTTTTATCTCAGGTGTCACTTCAGGAGCCTTGACCCACCTCCCTCGAGACAAGGTCTCTCTTTGGACTGGGCCTCGCTGATTGGGTTAGGCTGGCACCAGTCTCTGTCTCCCCTGGGATTATAAATGTATGCCATCATGGCTAGCTTTTTTTCTATGGATTTCTGTGTTCTAGGGATTGAATTCAGGTCCTTGTGCTTGTGATGCAGTCTCCAGAGCCCAAGACTCTTGTGTTGTTAAAGGAAATTAAGTGCAGTAGTAGAAGCTCATACTTGTTCCAGGGTTTAAGCCAAATCTGTCCTTAACCCCTGCTCAGTCTTTCTTAACCTTGTTCTCCAGAGATGTGGAGGAGTTTCTTGCATAGAGGAGTTGATCTTTTATCCTTACAAAGGCTTTAAAGAAACCCCAGTAATGCTTATTTCAACCAGTGTTTGCTTTCTGGGTGTCTTAGGGTTTTCATTGTTGTGAAGAGACACCATTAAATCAGCTACTTTACAGTTTCAGAAGTTTAGGCCATGGAGCTTATATATTTGAGACCTCAAAGCCCCACCTCCACAGCGACACACTTCTTCTAACAAGGCTGCACTTCCTCCAATCAGGCCACACTTCTAATGTGGCCACTTCCCATGGACCAAGCATATTCAGACCACAGACTGGGGGCATTTTCTATCTGACCAGCTGCTGCTGGTTACTTTGTGTTGCCAATGCTGGTGTGTAATTGCTTTCTCAGTTAGTACAGAATGTACCTCTTTTTCAGCCTAAATCAAGCAAGGCCTTATCTTCAGAACCTTGACTGAAAAGAAGAGAGTAAATGATGGGGGCAGGGTCGAGGAAGTGCCCCACATGTACCATGGGCGAGCCTTAGTGCATTCATGTATTGAGGGTAAAGAGCCGACATGTGGAGATGGAAGGGGTGCTGCTTGGCTTGGCTTGGCCTTGGTCCACTCACTCTTTGTCTTTGTAACAGATTTAGAGGTCAAGGACTAGTAGTAGATCATCGAGCTAGGTTTGAGGGGTTTTTTAGAGTCCATGGAATGGAGGAGAGCTATAAGAGGAGTGGGGACTGATGACAGTGTTCCAAGTAGTGGCCCACACATTTGGGCTCATGTACGTAAAGAATGTAAGACCAGCAAAAATAAGTCACTAGGGATTCTGGGAAGGCAAAGCTTGGAATAAGTGAAGGAAAGAACTCTGGCCTACAGAAGGAAAGTAGGGTATTGCTAGAGCAGAGTGAGTGAGATTTCTGAGTGATCAGCTTATTGTCTTCGGAACTGTTAACTCAAGTGGAATAAGGATAAATGTCATTAAAAATGAGGTGAAGGCATCTGATGATGTCTTTGTCAGGAAGTCGTGTGCAGGGCAGAGAGGATGAGAGCAGCTCCCAGGAGTGAGCTCGCTGTGAGGTGACAGAATGTCAGACTAGACCCTAATAAAGTTTACTTGACCTAGAATTGTGTTAATGGAGAGGCTGTTTTCAAGGGAGCACTTGATTTTCTTAGGGATTGGCTGTAGAGGTACTAGCCTCAAGAAAGAGGACACACACACACACACACACACACACACACACACCTGCAGAGAGTGCCGTGCCGGAGACCTCCCTTGAATCCCTGTATACCTGAGAAGTGGTGACTGCTCACAATTGTGCATGTCGTGCAGGGGCGCGGCCCACAAATATGACCAGGAGAGTCTCAAAGGGAGACCGTTCTGGAAAATTGAGAATTCTACATGATACTTTTTTATTGGTTTCTAAAGTAATTTTCTGTTCCTTACAGGAATTACAACCATTGTCAGCCTTTAAAAAAAAGTCATTTTACCTCACTATTTTAAAAAGGGCATAGAGCCAAAAATAGTGAGACATTCTAGTTTTCTGTATTCATTCTTAACAGTTTACTGCTTTTTATTTTGGTTTTCTCACTCATTTGGGCACTTAGACCCAGGATACATGTATATTCTGAGAGTCCGATTCAGATAGTCAAAAGTGGGAATTTGAATTTTTGTCATTGCTAAAGGTCACATTTTGCTTAGATATAATTCAATATATTCATGGATTATACAGATTAGAACCAGTCTCAGACATCATTTTAAGTGGCACAGAATGCATTTCATTATTGGTGGCCCCTCTTTTTTTTTTTTTTTTTTTAAATATTTTTATTCAGATTTAAATTTTCTGTTAAATGTACATAGTTTGTTTTTGTCTCATTAACTTTTGGGGGTCGTAAATATAGGCCAGCATTTTTTGGTTGTTTTTGGACACTGATGCCTAGGATTATGTGCATGCATTAAGATTCCTTTTCTTTGAATAACCGCGTCCAGCTGCAAGGCAGTAAGAATTGAAGTTCTGGAGGGCTGAAGGACATCTCCACACACGACATCTTCATTACATTTGTTTACAGTCTCATTTTCAAGACAGATAATCACCGTCTCTGCATTTTTTTTTTTTTTGAACCCCTTTAACAAGGACTTCTTCCTTCTGCTGCTCTAATTCTGTTTATTCAGGCTTGGTTTCTAAGCAACCGAGATGGTACGTGGGTGCGCATGTATACATAGCGTTTCAGTGATTGCATAGCTTGGTTTTGTGAACCCCCTGGAAATCACCTTTACAAAAGGGCAGGGTGATGTCCACATTGTGGTAAAAGTATACAGGTTTTGTTGTTGTTGTTGTTGTTGTTGTTGCCTGTTTGTTAGTTTTTAGCAGTGTGAATGGTTTGGGTAAATAAAATGGTAATACAAGTGTACAAAAGACACAGATTGCACGACCACAGACCCGTGCTTTAGTTTTCTTGAAGCAGAGAATTCAGTGTGGAAATTCTGGATTGCTGGTGTGTAGATCTTCTTCCTATCGAAAATAACCGTTATCAAATTAAGACAATAACATTTTCAAAATAGGACAAAGTCCCTGTCAGTTGTCTTAAGGACAGGCAGTAAATGGAAAAATTCTTCTTCCAGAAAGTCTTTTGTCCTTGATCAGAACCAGGGAAATCTGTTGATCTTGATGAGAATGGTAAGAGTAACCTTTCACCAGCTGTTGAGATGAGTGCGTGGCCTCACTGGCCTGTCTGTCCTGGTTAACTCAGAGTCTAGGAATGCACTGGCTCCCGGAGGACAGGCACAAAGCATTTTTCACCAATAACTCGGCACTGTATATGCCCTATTCTAGACGGGTGTAGAGTCCTTGCTTAAGAGGCAGGGGCCTTTTGTGACTCATGTACTTGCCATGAGACCATACTGTGTCCCATGGGGAATGGTCACCTGATTGTGTTCATATGGCAGAGGCTCCACATCAAGAGGGGTGCCAAGGAAACGGCAGGACAAAGCAGGCGACAGAAACAGTCTTGAGACAGTGCCGATGCTGCACACTTAGACCAGAAGCCAGTTGCAAATGCTCCAAAAAAGTTCAAAGCAAGGTTTGATTAGTGATTTATGAAATAACATAAATAATGAGCTTACTAAAATGAGTCAAGTAAAGATAGAAATGCTATGAGAACTTTAAAGTCCAGTGCTTGTAAACCATCTCATAAGGAAGAAGATGCAAGATCAGCCTTGATCTTCTTTGTAATGTATTACAACCTTTCCTCTCTTGGACAGACATTTCATTTAGCTGTATGTATCGTATGACCGGCTAAGAGAATATTCTTGACCAAGGAGAAGGCTCCACACACTGAGTGTAGTGTGTTCTGCTGTCTTAGTGCTCCCCTTCCTTTACCTCTTCTCCCCTCTCCTCTCTTCCCCTCTCCTCTCCTCCCCTATCCTCCCCTCCCTCCCCCGCCCCCTTTTCTGTGCTGCTCTGTCTTTTAGTAAATAGAAAACATAGGTAACCCATGACTGTTTCTTTTCTACATGTTTATCAGATTTAATTTGTAAGAAAACACAAAATATCACGGGTGGAGAGGAAAGTATTTTTGGTGTTTGAGTGCTAACCAAGCCTTGTGGAGTGCTTATGTTCTGAACTTCCCAGCATCTGACACAGCTGGTGATCGGGCGGCCATCAGTTTCTGAGGGGTGTGCTGCACCTCTCTGATGTCATCTAAATGCTCACAAGCAAAACACACCCTCCTCTTCGGTTCTTCAAATTGCAATATGTATCATTCTGAGCAGGGTTGTGTAGTTGGTGTATTCTGGGCAATTAAAGAGGATGAGCATAGCCACAGTGCAGAAGTAAACTGTGGGCATAGCCTGAAAGGCCAGCCCCACCACTGCCTGGAGTCCATTTGTACTAAACATAGTCATCCTAAAGACACCACCAACAAACAGACCCTGCTTGGTTAGTCTGGTCCAGTACTCATTTGTCCTGAGGAGTCTAGAGCATATCACAATAGCTAAATCTACACAGTAGTATAAGTTTATCTTTCTTGCTTTAAGAAAAAATGTGCTGTGCTTATTTAACAAACATCATAGTCACCACCAATGCTATTTTAAAGGTGGATACTTGGGTAAGCTCTTAACATTTTTAAAGTTTTTATGAATATGTCTGCATGTGTGTCTGTGTGCATGTGTGGCTATGTGAAAGTGTCACATACCCTAGAACTGAAGGTACAGCTGTGAGCTGCAGGCAAGTGCTGGGACTCCAACCCAGCTCCTCTGGAAGAGTGGCCAGCACTCTTAACCACTTAGCCATCTCCAGTCCCCTTGGAATAAATAACTTTTGGTATGATTTTCTCCATGATAGTGACCTTAGGTGATACTGATAATACAATTGAAAGACCAGAGTAGACTGGTAAAGGATATTTAATTTTAGTGTTGACAAGGAAGCACCCATATCCAGACCATTGTGGGACTGCCATTAGCACGGACCCAGATAGGATTCCCGCCAGCTCCTGCTGACACTTGCTAACTGGAAAGAGGGCTCCGTGAGCCGTTTCTCGCCGGTTTTCCTGAGGGGTGGGTGTGCAGCTTGTGCCACTTGTTCTGGAGACTAGCCAGAGGACTGTGCAAGTGCACAAGGTGTGGTAGCACGTTGTTTTAATCCCAGCACTCTAGGGCCAGCCTGGTCTACATAGAGTTTCAGGACAGCCAGGACTAGAGAGTTAAGATCATGCCTCAAACCACAACCAAATCAGTGTGCGTGTAGGTAACTCATTTCTCTAATTTTTACTGTAACCAGTGTGTGAATCAGAGAGATTGGTTGGAGCATCACGGCAGAGTCCACACAGGAGAAAAGCATTTCTGGAGCAGCTCAGTAGCAGAAGACTGGCTTTTAAAGGGATCAGTCCCTGCATCCAAGTGCTCTGGGTTTTTGCACGCCATTCTGCCCTTTTCTCCCATTGCCAATTTAAAGATGTGTAAAGACCCCCAGAGGAGACTGTTTTTCTTTTAGCCTGTTGATGGCTCACTCTGCTTTTGCTTGGAGAGGAAGGTGGGGTGATCACAGTGCAGCCGATCGATTGAAGCCAACTGAAGGGGAGAGACGGGGCAACTTGACAGAGTCTTCTCAACTGAAACTTAAGCAGATGTAACCGTTTCAGTTAGGACTGGCAAGAACACCCCAGGCAGTTGCAAAGCTGGGATATTTTCAAGTGGTAGAGATAAACCTAGGCTCCTAGCTAGGATAGATGGTCTTCTGAGAGAGGACCATCTGAGAGCATGTCAGATGGACACTCACTTGCGATTGAGAGAGGTCAATCGCAAGTCACTCCTCAATCTGATGCTTTACTTTCATCATTTCTGGCATGATTTACAAGATGTAGAACTGTCAGTGGTTCCTCCGATGCCAGTTGTCTGTGCCAGATAACCTGAGTCGTCCATGCTCTGTACTATAACCTGAGTCGTCCATGCCCTGTACCAGATAACCTGAGTCGTCCATGCCCTGTACCAGATAACCTGAGTCGTCCATGCTCTGTACTATAACCTGAGTCGTCATGCTCTGTACCAGATAACCTGAGTCGTCCATGCTCTGTACCAGATAACCTGAGTCGTCCATGCTCTGTACCAGATAACCTGAGTCGTCCATGCTTTGGGTGTTCTCCTCGATGCGGAAGCCTTGACTGCAAGACAGACCACAGACTGGCCGGATGCAGTTACTGTGCTCTCCTTGGGGTCACACTGTCTCTTGAAGCTGTCAGATTACGTCCTGGGTTAAACTCAGGTTTGAAGCCCAGGCCATTTGGGATCTGGCTGGGTTAGCCAGAGTAAAGCCATAAAAGTAAAACCCAGAGCCTAAAGTGACAGGGTTGGGGTAGATTGGAAATAAGACATGTGTCAGGTTTCTTAGTCTGGCATCAACAGGGCTCTATGGTTAGATCTCTAAATTTTACAGAGAATTTCCAATTACGTATTCCTTTCTGTTTCTTTGTATATTCTTTTTTTTAAAAGATTTATTTTATTTATTTTATGTGTATGAGTACACTGTAGCTGTACAGATGGCCATGAGCCATCATGTGTGTGGCTGCTGGGAACTGAACTCAGGATCTCTGCCAGCCTGGCTTGCTCTGGCGTAATTCACTGTAGCTGTCTTCAGACACACCAGAAGAGGGCGTCAGATCTCATTACGGGTGGTTGTGAGCCACCATGTGGTTGCTGGGATCCGAACTCAGGACCTTCAGAAGAGCAGTCAGTGCTCTTACCCGCTGAGCCATCTCGCCAGCCCTCTTTGTATTTTCTTACACTATACTTTTTAGAAGAGCACGTGAGGTCTGCCTTTGTAAGTACACCGTTTCTTTGAAACTCACTTCCTTATGAAAGGAAGGCCTACAAGCATATAGAGGTTTCTAGAACTGTGCATCACACTGGTCTGTAGCGCACTGAAGGCTGAAACAGTCCAGAAGCAGCTTCAGAATGCGGGTGTGCCGTGCAGTGACCTAATGGCCTCTCTACTCCTCACAGCTTCTCAGACTTCTTTTTGTTTTGTTTTGTTTTGTTTTTCAAGACAGGGTTTCTCTATGTAGCCCTGGAGCTTGCTTTGTACACCAGGCTGGTCTCAAACTAACAGAGATTCACCTGCCTCTGTCTGCTGAGTGCTAGGATTAAAGGTGTGTACACCACATCCGGCTCCATACACATTTTTATTCTTGCTTTGTTGAGGACTTTTTTCCTTTTAGCTTTCTTAATAATTTGCTTGCCGGGCAGTGGTGCCGCATGCCTTTGGGAGGCAGAGGCAGTCGGGTTTCTGAGTTCAAGGCCAGCCTGGTCTACAGAGTGAGTTCCAGGACAGCCAGGACTACACAAGGAAACCCTGTCTTGAAAAACCAAAAAAAAAAAATTTTTTTTTTTTGCTTCATAAGGTGCAAGAAAAATGTTATTCATAAAGTAGAATTCTCAGAAGTTTAAATTGAGTATATTACATGTATATTTTAGCACAGAACTATGTAAAACCCAGCATCAAAGAAGAGCTAGTTTTAGTGGACAACATGCAATAGAATACCATTTCTGTAAAATATCTACCTTATACCTAGAGTGCACAGATAATGCAGGTGTAAATGCAAGGCCTACAGGGGAGACTTTGCAGTGTCATGGTAATGACTTGGAGGGGGGGCTTTTTTTGTTTTGGTGTTTTCGTTTTTTGAGACAGGCTTTCTCTGTATAGCCCTGGCTGTCCTGGAACTCACTCTGTAGCCCAAGCTGGCCTTGAACACAGAAATCTGCCTGCCTCTGCCTCCCAAGTGCCGGGATTGAAGGTGTGCGCCACCACCACCCGGCTGGTAATGACTGTTACAAGGCCATACCAAGGAAAAGAACCACAGCTTTCTGATAATGCACATGTGGGTTATGGACAGATGGCATTTGTCATAATCTTTGTTTTATTTTTAAATAGTATTGCAGACCATGGATATGTGTGGATATTTGTGGTATCTTAATAGAAGCTGGCGCAGTAAAAACCCGTTCCAGAGTCTTTGACTGGCTTTGTTCATTACAACTCATAGGCCAAATTTGTTCCTCTTCCTGTGTGCTTCTGTGGTGCAGGAAATGGGCTGCAGGGCTTCATGGGCTAACTAAGGACACTCTTGTAAGCTTACCATGAACTGTGCTATCCATACTGACCTGGCACACTGAACAGTGTACTCCTGTGTGTGATAGTTATGTGATGGGTCTCGATGGGTGTGATTGCTTACATTAAATATTGTGGCTGCAATTTTAATTGGAGTGAAGCAGGACTGGTCAACTCTTTGCGATAGTCTACTGGGGTGACCTGCCTCCTGTCTGAACTGAGCATTGGCCTCTGGCTTTCCTACAGAGCTTGAGCACTTGACTGCTCGAGCCTCAGTTCATTCCCGACTAATGACAGAGCTAGGACTTTGCTGAGGAGGGCGATTTTTCTTGTCATTCTCTGTTTTAGTCTTCTAGAAGAAAGATGAATAGAATTTATCAGATTGATAAATTCAAGTTAGAGAGGAAATTGGGGATGTGCTCCCTCCTCCTGAGTTTATACCACAGCATCATTCACACACAGCCACGTGGACCTGGACGGGAGCTTTCGGCCTGCTTATGTTTGGGAGATTTTTCCCCTTTAGATGGCATTTCAAGGTGCAAAGGTAATTACTTTTTGTTTTCTGAGGTTACCGTTTTATATATATGATGTGTACTGAGACAGTTGAAGGATAGAGTGTGCAGGGAATTACACTCCTTCTGCCTCTGGTCATTGTGTCTGTCTAATACTTTGAGAGAGCATTTTTGGATCTATTACTTAAACCTGACACATCTTGACTAAAAACCTATTCAGTTCTGTCAGCTGACGATTCTTCTGCCTGTGTTCTTTGCCTGGAAATGTAAAGTGTGTGTGTATGTTGGGGGAGGGGGTGAGAGTTGGGGAAGTCCTCTGTAGCTATGGTCTCATCCATAACTGTGATCTCTCATTAGAAAATCTGATAATTCTCTGTGTGTCGTCTGCTCTGAAAGAGACAATGGAATGTGTAGCCCTGGCCCCATGCGGAGCCAGGACATTCCCATGGTCGTCCTTAGCTCATCTGTACCCCCCCCCCCCCCCACTTACAGTTGCAGATATTAACGTGGGCCATTTTAGATGCTTTTCTCTGTAAGCTCACCCACAATAAAAAGTGAGATTTTGATACTTTTGATTTTCATGTCCTGTTCCTAAAGCAAAAGTAAACTTTTTTTTTTTTTTTTTGGTTTTTCAAGACAAGATTTCTCTGTGTAGCCCTGGCTGTCTTGGAGCTCACTTTGTAGACCAGGCTGGCCTCCAACTCAGAAATCCGCCTGCCTCTGCCTCCCAAGTGCTGGGATTAAAGGTGTGCGCCACCACCGCCCGGCCAAAAGTAAACAATTTTAAACTTTATGTTCATGTGATTTATAGCTGCATGAGTGAGAGCAGTGGCTTTTTCCCCCCCTTTTTCTTTTTTGTTGTTTTCAAGACAGGGTTTCTCTGTGTAGCCCTGGCTGTCCTGGACTTGATTTGTAGACCAGGCTAATCTTGAACTCACAGAGATCCATCTGCCTCTGCCTCCTGAATGCTGGGATTAAAGATGTACACCACCACACCCAGCTTGACTTTCTCTTTTTAAATGAAGAAACCCGCACAAAGGGAAAACTCACAAGGCTTAGCAAAATTAATAGAAGATTCTTACTCAGAAATATATAGCCTAGATGTCGGTTTAATCAGGTTTAGTGCAGGGTTAGTTGGCTGACTACGAAACTTCCCAGGGTTCAAAGCAAAATCAACAGTTTAATGGTGTGATCATCGTATGAACTCTTAATGTGGAAAGATAAGTAGCAAATAGTTGTTTTTACAAAGAGACAACAAATGGTATGTTTGACGTGGCTGCTTGTACCAAGGACCTTGTCCATGAAAGCTATGGCCTGATGGCGAAGACTGGAGTGGCCCTTCCTTTCCCCATTAGCCAGCTTCCTTTCCTGTAAGCCCTGTGTCTCTCATGCAAGATTTAAGGTACCAGACGGCAGTGGGTAGCAGGGAGAGCTCGAGTCCAACCTCGCAGGGCACGGTCACTTACTCTGGGCACTATGGACAGACAGCAAGAGGAACTTGCCTACGCTGCATGCCACCAGTACTTTAGAGATGATTTCAGGTGGGTAAACATCTACCTTTCTCTATCCGATTCAGTGTGCCTTATTCACGCCTGCAAATAAAGTATGGCCGCAGCACGTTAGTTTAGCCAGATTTTACTTGTTTTATGTGAAGTTTCTATGAACTAGACTGAATGAGTCCTAAGGTCTTAGTATAGGGACATCCGATATCTTGTTTTCTCTTTGTAGTAGACTTTACATGGTTTGATGCATCCATTTAGTAGCTTGAGTTGCAGACAGATATAAGCAAAGTCAGGTCAACATAGTATGGCTGAAGCTAAAGCACAAGCACCAAGATTACAGTTAGAGTCAGACAGTTAGTTGTAGAGTTCATAAGCTCTTCACTGCCTGGGAACCATCGTTGTTGCAAAGGAGACTTCTTGTCAGTAAGCAAGTGTTGATTTAGTGTGGTTGCTGCACTCACTCACATGCTACACGGTCCTAGTAAAGTATAGTGATCCTCATAGAAAGTCGACATTATCTCCTCTTCACACATCCAAGACTAGCCAGAGTCCCAGTCCCAGTTCCTGGCGTCGGCCTGACTTGAGTCTTGACTTACCCCAACCCATCTGATTTCCTAAGAGCTCCTTTTGTCTATGATACTCTTGAAAATAAAAAAGCTATATTCTTTTCTTTGAGATGAAAATGTGCCTGTATTCATGAACAGTCCTATGTGTGGTAGTTCCCCAGATTCTGTGCAGAGCTGCTGTACACAGGCCGGAGCACGCGGCTATTTGCTGCTCTTCCCGGCCTTCATCGTAGGCTCTGCACAGTGACTTTGTGCTGCTCGTTGTTCAGTCTGAGAACACCATTGACGACAGCAGTTCTCCTCCTTTTCCTCCCTGCAGACATCCCATCCTACTCTTCTGTAGATCCACTAGTTGTTACTGTGTGCACATATGTTCTTGTGTATACACCCACATTCTCAGTTATAACCTGTTTAGTCAGTATAATGCTACTTTTACATCTATTTTTAGGGCTGACCTTTTGACCCAGGGCAGTTGGTGTGCCCTTCCCTGTGAGGACTGCCCAGTTTGGCACGTTCATGGTTGTCCTCAGTCTCTTCCCGTTTGGGCAGTCATGTTGGTGAGACTCTCTGGTGCAGTTTCTTTGGTTCCTAGGAGACATGGTCTCAGAGCTGGTTCCCTGATCCTCTCACTCTTACAGGCTTCCTGCTCCTCTGTCCTCCACAGTGTTCACTGGGCCTTAGGTGTGAGAGCATGCTGTAGATGGCCGTTGGGACTGGGCTCCGCAACTCTGCATACTGCTGTCGCTCTCTGTAATGGTCTCCATTTGTTGCAAAGAGCAGTTTCCTTGATGAGGGGTGAGAACTACTACATTCACCTGTGGGTACAATACAAAGATTTGTTGCTGTATTTAGAATTACGCTGGTTTAGTGAATTAGTGGTTGTAGATCTCCTCCAATAATCAAGATTTCATTAGCACTGACTTTTTTTTAAAAACGAATTAAATGTGAATGAGGAACTATTAAGAGCCAAGATGTGGTCCCATGGGTCTCCCTTTCTCTTGACATCAGAGCATTCTGATGAGGACCAGTCATCCACCTATGAACATAAATGACAAACCACTGTTGTTATGAAACATCTGTGTTTTAGGGTCGTTTGTTAATTTAGCTTAGTGTTTGCTGTAAGAACCTTAATGTTCTTAGATACTCAAAACCTAGAGGACTGCGTGTGTGTGTGTGTGTGTGTGTGTGTGTGTGTGTGTGTGTGTTTAGTGTTAGTCATTAAAGTGTGTTCATTACTACATACTGCAGTTTGGGTCCTGAACACTGCGTAGGAGTGCTTAAGGACGAAGAGACACAGGAAAGCTGGATGCCACCTCTAATGGAGGGCACCTGCCCCTGCCAGCTCTGGAACTTGAAGTGGTTTACTAGGTACAAGCACACGGGGAGTGGTGTGAGCCTATGTCTGTAGGAGGTCTCTGTAGAGAACAGCCATAGGCTGCAACACTGATTGATTGTCCATAAACACTCCTGCTTCCACCACAAGGTTTTTCTACCTTCCAGCCTGGCCCATCTTGATTTGCTCAGTATACTAAACAGGAACTCAGTCGTTTGCCTGAGGTCATATAGCTAGCACAAGGAAGAACCAGTCTTTGAACTCTAGCGTGCGTGCTCCTGAAAACCATTTCCAGGCAGAAGGGTGTGGGACAACCGTGCAGCAGTTTCTTCACTCGAAGTACAGACTGTTTGGCTGAGGAGGCAGGGCTTTGCCTCTTCTTGTACTGTGGTCTCTGTAAGAACCATGGCACTCTGTCTTATTAGATCATGAATTTCATAGACTGTATATTCTGCCACTAATAAAACAGTCAGTGAGCCTTGATATTGTGAAAATCATTGTAGCCTCTCTAAACAGTCCCCAGTACATCTGTATATACACAGCAAAAATAGATAAATAAATAAATCACTCATTTCTAAAAAAGAATTGCTAGCATACATCATTTCAACCTTTAAAACAGATTTCTTTTGGTTTAAGTTAGAGGTTGCCCTATTTTTTTTTTTTTTCTGGGAAAAAGCTTATTATTGTTAAGGTTTATTGTGCTTGGTGATGTTTGAATAGTAATTTGTGCTGAACTTTTCACGAGTTTAAGTGACAGTGCATCTCAGAAGTAACCCATCCTACTTGATGTGACGTGCACAGATAGTCGGTGACAGGCCCACCATGAGACAGTGATGAGCGAGGATGTAATCTCACTCTGTAGACCAGGCTGGCCTCGAACTCAGACATCCGCCTGCCTCTGCCTCCCAAGTGCTGGGATTAAAAGTAGTGTGCCACCACCGCCCGGTTTATTTTCCATTTTTTAAATTGGTGCATATTGTGCTTTAATCCAAGAGGCAAGTGTGTCTCTG
Organism: Montemys delectorum; assembly: GCA_019843815.1. Taxonomy (NCBI): domain Eukaryota; kingdom Metazoa; phylum Chordata; class Mammalia; order Rodentia; family Muridae; genus Montemys; species Montemys delectorum. Next base: position 20,511 of record JADRCD010238015.1, read on the forward strand.
GTGCACGTTACAGTAATACTAATGGACTGTTAGATATTGGTTGTAGTGTTAAATGTTAATTTATGTCTTGTAAATGAGAAACTGTGTAGTCTGCAAAATAAATGCCGTGTAAGGAACAAGTTC
>JADRCD010238016.1:0-16532 GCA_019843815.1 Montemys delectorum
CTGGTGTCTAAGTTAGGGTTTCCATTTCTGTGAAGAGACATCATGACCAAGGCAACTCTTACAAGAACATTTGATTGGGGCTGGCTTCCAGGCTCAGAGGTTCAGTCCTGCCATTATCAACATGGCAGGAAGCCTGGTGGCATGCAGGCAGACATGGTGCTGGAGAAGGAGCTGAGAGTTCTACATCTTGATCCAAAGGCATCCAGGAGGGGACTCTCTTCCAGGCAGCTAGGAGGAGGGTCTCAAAGCCCATCCCAAAAGTGATGTACTTTCTCCAACAAGGCCACACTTCCTAACTTAACTCCCTGGGCCAAGTATATTCAAACCACCACATTCAACTCCCTGGCCCCTCATAGACTTGTTCAAACACACGAGTCTATCAGGGCCATACCTAGCCAGAGCATAATGAAAAATACATTTAGTCCAACCTCAAAAGTCCCTATAGTTTTTAACATTCTCAACAATGTTAAAAATCCAAAAGTTCAAAGTCTCCCCTGAGATTCATGCAATCTCTTAACTGAAATCCCTTATAAAATCAAAATCAAAACACAGATCACATACTTCCAACATCACAGGATATACATTACCATTCCAAAATGTCATAGTGAGGAAATACTGGACCAACGCAAGACAGGAAACTATCTGGACAAACTCCAAACTCTGTACCTCCATGTCTGATGTCAACGCACTCTTCAGATCTACACCTCCCTTCATCTTTGTTGACTGCAATAACTTCCATTCCCTGATAGCAGGTTTCCTCAGTGGGTATCCCATGGCTCTGGCATCTCTAACATCTTGGGGATATCCAAGGCAATTTTAATTTTACACCTTCTTGTTCCAATATCTGGGACCCACACACAATCTGCTGAACTTCTCAAAAGGGCTGGCATCACTCCTCCAGTTCTGCCCTCTGTAGCACTATAGGCTCTGGTTGACTCCACTCCACTGCTGCTGCTGTTCTTGGTGGTCGTCCCATGGTACTGGCATCTCCAATACCCTGGTGTCTTCTGCTGCAACTAGGCTTCACTATTAACCTCTTATAGGCTCTCTTCATGGGGCCAAGCCTCGGCTTCTTTACATGAGCCCTTCAGTCCTGGGCTATCAACTGCAACTGAGGCTGCACCTTCACCAATGGCCTTCCATGGCCTCTCACAGTGCTTGTCCTCTCACAGTGCTAAGCCTTAGCTGCTCTCCATGACCCCTTTATGCCTTCAAAAAATCAGTACCACCTGGGCGATTCCTACACATTACCAAGTTAGCTGCAGCATGAGGTACAACCTTGGCTATCTCCGGAACATAGCCTCTTTGTGCTCTCTGAAAACACTTTGCAGAAGATGTCATCTCAGTGATGCTGGTCTCTTCTTAATCACTGCTGATTTCTTAGCTCCAGCTAACCAGCATCAATTGTCCGTCACCCTTTCTATTCTTTTTTTTTTTAAAGATTTATTTTTTTATTTATTTTATGTGTATGAGTACATTGTAGCTGTACAGATGGCTGTGAGCCATCATGTAGGTAGCTGGGAATTGAACTCAGGACCTCTGCTGGCCCTGCTCGCTCAGGCCCCGCTTGCTCAGGCCCCGCTCTGTCCAGTGTAATTCACTGTAGCTGTCTTTAGATGCACCAGAAGAGGGAGTCAGATCTCATTACGGGTGGTTGTGAGCCACCATGTGGTTGCTGGGATCCGAACTCAGCACCTTTGGAAGAGTAGTCAGTGCTCTTACCCGCTGAGCCATCTCACCAGCCCACCCTTTCTATTCTTGACTCTAAAGGCAGAGCCACACGGCTGAAGCTGCAGAGTTTTCCTGCATGCTGTGCCTGGAACATGCCCTCTTTGTTCTATTACAATTTCACCAGCTTTCTGTTTTCCAACTCCTTCATTACCTAAGCTTGACTGTCTTGGAACTTGCTCTGTAAACCAGACTGACCTTGAACTCAGAGGTCTGCATGCTTCTGTCTCTTGAGTTCTGAGATTAAAGGTATGTACAACCACGCCTACACCTAAGCTTTTCTTTATCGGGAACTTGCTGCATTCCAAGTTAGCCCTGAACTCTAGAGATCTGTTTGTTTCTGTCTTCTGATATTAAAAGGGGTGTACCATCATTCCTGGACCTAAGCTTTTCATGGCTACTATGCCTCAAGATCAAGATCAAAATTGGGTGTCATACCAAGTCAAGATCTGTATCAAAAACCTGTGTCTTCCAGCCTTAAGATCTGGATCACAGGTGTGCCCTCCGTTTCTGGATTACATTTCATTTCAGACTAAAAGTCCAAATGAAAACAATAATGCCTGACATGATATAACTATCCCTGGTTCAACTGCAAACACATAAACAATAAGCTTAACTGGGTGGGATCTTGCCCCGAGGTCAACACTCCCTTATTCTCTTTATCTCCTCAAACACAGGATTTATCTCCGTTCCTGGTGCCTCTTTATTACTTGAACCATATATTTTGTATTTCTCCTTTCTGAGCTTCCTACGCTTGATCAAAATGATCTTTATTTATAGTAAACCAGAGGACAAAGTCTATTTCCTTTGTCAATGCAATTAATCTCCTTACCTTAGCCTCAGGTAAACTCTTTAGACCAAGGCAAAAAGCAGCCACGTTCTTTACCAAAAGGTCACAAGAGTCTCCAGACCACATACTAAAATTCTTCTCCTCTGAAACATCTAGAGCCAGGACCCCACAGTTCAAATCACCCCCAGCACCAATGTCTTCCACAGTCCTATAAGGATGGCCCATTAAGCCCCACTGAAAGTATTCCATTGCTTTCCAAACCCAAAGTCCCCAAATCCACATCCCACCAAAGAAAAACACCCTTAGCTGCCGTATCACAGCAATGCCCCAGTCCCTGGTACCAACCTCTGTCTTAGTTTGTGTTTTCATTGCTGTGAAGAGATGCCATGACCAAGGCAAGTGAGCTGTCCTACAGTTTCAGAGGTTCTACTCATTATCATCAGGGCAGGAAGCCTGGCAGCATCCAGGCCGGCGTGGCGCAGGAGAATGAGCTGAGAGTTCTCTACATCTTGATCCAAAGGCAACCAGAGGGGACTCTCTTCCAGGCAGCTAGGAGTGGGGAGGGTCTCAAAGCCCACTCCCACAGTGACTCATTTCTTCCTACAAGGCCACAGTACTCTAAAAAGGCTGCACCTCTGTAGTAGTGCCTTGGCCCTGGGCCAAGCAGATTCAAACCACCACAGTCAGACTGACTCTGCCGAATATGGGAGAACTGTTCCCTTACAATGTTATACACCCAGTGAAAGAGGTTAACACATTGCTTTTGCCATCTATCTTCCATGTATAGTAGAGCAAAAGAAAGGGGGAAAAAGGGGTGGGGGATAGGGTCAAGTACAGTTCTTAACAATGGTGAGATGAAAAAGCCCCCAGAGTCAGCTGAATCTCCCCAGGGGCTCAAGAGGGCACAAGGAGGCTACTTGTATCCCCATGCCATGTCGCCTTCACAATCTCTCGTTCATCTCTCCCTTTGCCTCCTCAGCCCATGGAAAGACAGAGATTCTAAGACTGCCAGAGCCAGACAGACACCACGGTGTGTCAGAAACGACCAGACTCAAAAAGAAAAAGAGCTTCCTCGGCCCAGGTGGCTGAGCCTCTGTCTCCCACGGCCTCCCAGCAGTAGCTTGTCATCTTTCATAAGCTGCTCTTACAAAGGCAAAGCCCTCAACTCTTATGTGTTGGCCTCTACTCTTTCCAGGGAAGGCAGGTGCTGGGATTCTACCCCAGAAGGGAACAGACAATGCCCTTGGAGATAGGGTGTGGCCTCAGTGCCTTGAGCCTCCTTGCTCTTTGCACCCTGGACAGCCATCCATCTGCCAAAGCCCCGAGCCCCACCGAGAAGAGAGGCTCTCAGACTGCCCCCCATATGCCAGGACTGTCGCTCAGGAAGTTCCCAGGGTGTGGAGGCCCAGGCAAAGGGATTAGGATCATTAACAAAGCTGTTTTTCAATTTTTCAATTAAGGTGGACAGGAGAGACAATGATGGAGACTAATGCCGGCTGGACTTCACTGCCCCTCCTAGCGCAGAAGGAGCCAGAGTCGCCCTGGCAGAGCCTCCTTGGAGGACAGGCCTCATCAGGGCTGTGGCTCTGCAGCTGGCTCTGGTTTTTGGTGTCTGGGGAGGAGGAAGGAGTCAAGTCCTTGAAAATTCCTGGGGCCAGGTAAAAAGCCTGGGAGAGGGGGCAACAGCGGCCACCTCCACCCCACCCTCCATCCACCTCCACCCACCCTCCATCTTGAGCTCAGCAGGGGGCCCATGGGTACCTTCTCTGCCTCATTCGGTCTGCTTTTCAAAACACCAGCAGAGGCTCTGCTCCTGTTGGCAGAGGGCAGGAAAACTCCAGGCTCCCAAATCGCACATAAGTCAGTCAACCTGTATCAGACACAGAAGAGAACCCCAGGGTTACTCCAGGCACGTGTGTGGGAAGACTACGGTTTTTAATGTGTTAGATCACTCAGAAAATGACATCTCTATCTACATCCACTTGTAGTTTTTTTTGTTTGTTTGTTTTAAGATTTATTTATTACTATATCTAAGTACACTGTAGCTGTCTTCAGACACACCAGAAGAGCACGTCAGATCTCATTATGGATGGTTGTGAGCCACCATGTGGTTGCTGGGATTTGAACTCAGGACCTTCAGAAGAACAGTCAGTGCTCTTAACCGCTGAGCCATCTCTCCAGCTCCCATTTGTAGTTTTGCAGAACGTAAAGTTCATCTTTGTTTACTTTACAAGAAATGGGCAGAGTGTATGCAAGGTGCTTAAGCTTGATGGCGACTAGCCCGCTCATCCATGAATTGCATCTTCGTGTTCAGATACCACAATCAATTTGCTAAGTTTCCTCCTACCATAAGGAGTTAAGTTATAGATGGAAGAGTCTCTCCCACACTCAAGGGAGAACTTACTCATGAATGTCTCATTAATTTCTAACTTCCTTAGAAAAACCACTGTGGTTTCTTCCTCCCCTCCCATCTACAGAATTTTCATCACAAACATCTGTAGCACATTGAGAAGAATTCTAACGCTACGGTCAGGAGCCTTGGGTTTTAAGTTCTAGCATGAGATACGACTGTCAACAAGAGTGAGTCTTTGTGCATGTATTTATTAGTTTGCTTTTCCATCTGGAAAATGGGAGAAGATATGCTAGCATGGACCAGGGAGGCCTCCGGGCCACTGGTTGGCATCTGGCAGGTTCAAGTCCCGAGATGGTCAGACTCAACTGTGAACTTGGGCTGAGAAGCACCCTGTAGGGCAGTGAACACACCTCTGGGTGTGTCTGGGAGGGCGTTCCCAGAGAAGATGGGATCCTGAGGACTCTCAGCTGATGAATGGCATAGTTCATCGATGGATTCAAAAGCTGAACAGGTAACTGGGAGGTGATGGAGTTGTGGAAAGTGTGTCCCGCTTGAAGGAAGGAGGCTACGGGTGGGGTGGAGTGGAGTGGGGGGCTGAATTCTGTCCTGGCCTCTTCCTGTAACTGCTCCGCTGTGCTTCCTGGCTGCCCTGGGTTGAGCAATTCTGCTCTACTGTGCCTTCCCTGCCCCTGGTGCGCTAAATACATCTTGCCTCCCTTAGGGATCAGATACCTTGTCACCCTCATAAGAAAGGCACCAGCTCCAGTTTGATAGGTTACTTCTCCGCTGTCGGTGAAATGAGCCAATTTAAACCAGATTAGATTATAGCAATGGCATGTTTATTGGGAAACTGTACTCGGGTGAATTCACTGGCCCCAAGGACTGAGAGAGATCTGGCTTATATAGGGAAGAGCCTCTGGGGGGGAAGGGCAGACCAGCTTCTGGGCTGGAAAGTTCATGGCTTGGGGCAGGGAATGCCAGGTTGGGACTGAGGGATGCTGGGAGAACCTGGAGGCCAGGTCTGCTTTGCTGTGTAAACTATGCACCTCAATCCCTTGTCCTGGTCCAAAACTACAGTTATTTCGAGCAAACATCTAACCTTTCTTAGTGCAGATAATACATCTCATCTAAAACCTGCCTGGCATTACAGTAACTCTGCAGGGACAGTAGGTAACACGAGCATAGTGAAGGGCATGAGCTGTAGCTGCCAGAGCACTAAGGGTGCAGCTGCTCTTTGACTTAGCAGTCTTAGTGTTAGGAATCTACTCAGAGTATGCCCTTATGTGTCTGTCATGACTTCCAGGGTCAAGGAGAGAAAGGTGACAAAAAAAAAGTATGTTTAGTATGCTACTGTTTATTTTAGAACGGGGAAGGAACACGAAAGTCAGTATGAATATGGTTGTAATTTTAATATGCTTAAAGGACAAAGGACAAACTACACATTAGAAGGTCATGAGGGAAATGGGGCTGAGAAAGCAGAGGGGGGGATGGGGACAGGTTTTTAGTACACTTCTCTATGTGGCTTTGGAACATTCAAATATATGATGTAACTATAAAACATAACAAGATTTTTTTCGGGGCTGGTGAGATGGCTCAGCGGGTAAGAGCACTGACTACTCTTCCGAAGGTCCTGAGTTCAATTCCCAGCAACCACATGGTGGCTATTGTATTGTAATGCTAAATTTTGTACCAGAAGGTCTAGGTCCAGGTGCAAACCTTGCTCCTTATTTTAAAATTATTAGCTAAATAAAAATGGCTACAGCCAATGATTGGAGGGATTAGAGGTGGGCAGGTTTTGAGTTGCCTGGTTAAGGAGAAGAGAGGAAAGATGAGGAGGAGAAAGGAGGAAGGGCCATGAGAGGGGATGTACTTTGAGCACAAGGCCAGGAGAAACAGTAAGTATTTAGGGGACCTGATGGGGAGGTAGCCAGGCCAGCAGTTGGAAAAGTAGCTCAGGGGTGACCCACACGCACACAGTAATTGTCCAGCCAAGTAAAATAGCCATATTCTGAATCTTATTTATTTGTAAGCTAGTCTTATTTATTTGTAAGTTTAGATTGGTTGTAGCACAGGGGGAGGCTGCAGAAGGCAGGGCAGATGCTCCCAGAAGCAGGAAGAGGACCAGGCATGTGAGAGGATGGAGTCTGGGTTGAGCCAGCTCCCAAGCAGGCTTTTCCTGAGTTCTCCTCTTAACATGTGCAGGGGTTTCCCCGTGTCTTCTTTTCTCTCTTCAGCAAGTGTTTATTATGCCCAGACGGCCTTTCCCTCTGCCATGGAAGAACTGCTGGCACAAAAGAGTCTCTAGACCCTCCCGGGGAATACCACGGTGCCATAAAAGCACACTTCCTAGATGGACCAACCCCTCATCTTCATGGCTTTTTACTGTTACTCTTCCTCTCTCTGGTCCATGCTCAGGGAACCAAAGTCATTGTGTCTCTTTCTTTCCCTTCCAGAAACAATTTAAGATTTTACCACATGTACTATCTGAGTCGCTAACCCCACACATTCGGATTCAAAAGGATATTTGTAAAAATAGATTCTATTAGTAAACGTCCCTCCAAGTCTGCCTCCGTCCAACTTCCTACGTCCAACTCACTCAGCTGGGTCTGGCCAACCGTTGTCACCAGAGTCTGTGCGTCCTTCCAGAGTGAGTCCATGCACACCCAGACAGGAGACGAGAACACAGCAGCAGGCAGGCTACACAGTGCACTTTCGATCCCAACATTCAGGAGACGGAGGAAGAAAACCACAAATTAAGGTCAGCCTGAGCTACACGGGCCCTGAGTTTGAGGCCTGCCTTGGGCTGGCTACACAGTGAGATTTTTTGGTCTCAAAAAATAGATACTGGGGCTGGGGATATTGCTCAGCATTTAAGAGTATTGCAGAGGACCTGGGTTCGGTTCCCAGCACCCACATTGTCCTTAGCTCTAGTACAAGGTGATCTAGCACCTTCTTCTGGCCTGCCCAGGCACCTGGTTCACATGCATACACACACACATACACACATACAAACAGGCAAATGTCCATACACACAAAATCAAAATAATAATTTTTTAAAGATTTATTTATTTATTTGTTTATTTATTTATTTATTTTATGTATATGAGTACACACTGTAGCTGTACAGACAGTTGTGAGCCTTCATCTGGTTGTTGGGAATTGACTTTTAGGACCTCTGCTCGCTCTGGTCAACCTCGCTCACTCTGGTTGACCCCGCTTGCTCAGTCCCTGCTTGCTCTGGTCCAAAAGTTTATTTATTATTATAAATAAGTACACTGTAGCTGTCTCTAGACACATCAGAAGAGAGCGTCACATCTCATTACGGGTGGTTGTGAGCCACCCTGTGGTTGCTGGGATTTTAACTCAGGACCTTTTGAACAGCAGAGAGTTTGGCTGACTTAGTCTCTGTGAAGCACATGGGATCTTGCTCTCCCACCACAGCTTCCAGGCAGGGTCCCAGATCCTAACAGACCGCAATGTAAGCTTTTGTCCTTCTGGTGCACAGAGCTTGGTATCTCTTTCTGGCTTCCCTCCTATTATGAGATGGGTGGCACATCTTCATTTCCACTGAACTGTTCCTGTTTTGTTTGCTCTTACAGGTTTGAAGGAATCTCACTGTGAAAATTACCTCTTTGTAGGGGAAATACAGGTCACTACATCATGCCATGTTTTGATGTGAAAATGTTTTCCTAGCTTGATGGATCTTTTATTTTGTTGCCATTTTGTGTCAAACCCGGGTCTTCTTTTTCCAAAAGCTATCTTTAAACAGTCCCCATGTTTTCACTAGCATTTTGATCCTGTCATTTTCTGTGATTAATCTTTTATCCACCTGAAACTTCCTTTGAACTCGTGTGAGAGGACAAAAAAAAGCCTACTGTTATCAAGTCTGTTTTGCCCACATTGGTTATTGGAGGGTTCACCTTTTACCTTCTGGTTTAAATATTGACTTTGGGTTGGTGAAGGCAGCTCGGTGAGTGAAGGTGCTTGCCGTGCCAGTGTGAGAGACTGAGTTTAGATCCCCATGTAAAGTTGGGACACTCTTCAAGATTGATAGGAGGAAAAGACAGAAGAATTGTTGATAGTCATGGGCCAGCTAGCCTAGTGTACACAGCAGTGAATGAGAGACCGTGTCTCAAACAAGATGGGAGGTGAGGATCAACCTGAGGCTCTCCTCCTATGTCATATGTGCCATGGCATGTGCCTACCCACACCACACACTCAAACACACACACATACACACACACACACACACACACACACACACACACACACGCGTGCGCGCGCACGTGCAGAGTCATACATGCATCTCACACATATACACACAGGTAAAAAGAAATAATAGATAAACAGAATAAATGTTGTCTTTAAAATCTTAAGGAAGAGATTGTAGTACATTTATGTTAACAAAGTTGAGGGGCAGAATAGAATACTGGGGACTGAGATGAAAAGAATTCAACAGGGATGGGAAGAAAAGAAGATGCCAGAAAAGTAGACCAAATTAAGGACATCGGGAAAAGCCACTTGGAAATCTGCCATTGTAAACCCAATGAAAAAGTATAATTCTTTTTAAAAGGAACTTGATGGAGATACCCTGCGGAGGTGGATAATGTAGCCGCAGGTTAGTCAACGGAAACCCAATGGCACCTATAAGACCTCCTTCCTATGAGTCATTGTTCAGAGGCCTCCAAACAACACAGGCCATTTCCATCGCTCTTGGTTACCCACAAGGACTAGATGGTAAGACCCTCCGCCAGAAGACATTCATACATCGATCGCAGGACATGGAGAAATTAGTCCTTGTCCCTTACTGGTGAACTTTCATAGTTCTAGAAGGTGCTATGCAAGCTGCTTAAGAAGAAAAGTCATCCAGAGTATTTTCCAGCTGCGAGCCTTGCAAGCTGCAGCACTAACCTGCCAGTCAGGAGGTGCTCGTGGTACAAATAGGCGCATGACTCTTGAGGGCTTTACCAACTACTTATGAGTGGAGTTGAGGCCTACTCCACAGGAAGGAATTCATGCAGTGCAGTAAACTTGGTCAAAAGTACATAGCCGGGAGGCCATAGGTCCCTGGGTGAGGTGGGGGAGTGATTTTTGTTGTTTGCTAAAATGGTCATGTTATTGACCGAACTGCCTTCTCAATATCAATGTTCAGACTCATGAATCAGTGCTGCTCTTGGCACCGGTCAGAGAAGCTCTTGCAGGGGCTGCTGGTTGATGCAGACTCACAACTAGCCAAAGGGCCGAGGATAAATCGCACTTCAGCGCTCAGCCCTCAATGAAACATCCGTATCACCCTGCACCCAGGCCTCTAGAAGCACGGCAGAAAGGGGAACAGAACGTACGTAAAGAGCTAGAGAACGGGGAAAGCGCCATGAAACAGGGTCTTTCGTAACACGGACGCTACACAGAAGACCCACAGAAGCTTGTGGCTGTCTACACAGCACAGTCACAGGACAGGGCCTGTCACCCTTCCATCATGGATGGCGGACGGGCTCAGGCGGCCTCGTCTCTAGCTGAGGAGTTACTGAGAGCTAATGGCTGCTGGAGGAGGGGAGCTTGTTCTCTTTGGTGGTATGGATCCTGGTTGTTCACATGCTCGTGGAAGCAATCTTAACTAAACCCAGCGGTCACAAAATAAAGGGAAGATAGAGTAGAGTAGGAAGGGGCCTGTCAGAAAGCAGAAAGGGTGGAGTGGGAGCTGGAGGGCATGAGAGGGTAATAGGGGTGTGGTGAAAATGGCCATCATTACATATGTGTAGGAAATCATCAGATGGTAAAAATATATATATATCTTTATTATAGTACTAAATTCCACTATGTGCTTAGGCCCGTTCCTCAACAGGATATTCTCTTTGTTTGTCTCTTCACTCTGATATCACTCCATTTAAATTTACTTTAGTTTTATGATTGGTTTTATGCTCTTTTAGAATCCCTCTGTTTATTCTTGTTTTTTTTCTTTTTCTTTTCATTTTTCTCTCTTTTCTGCTCCTCCTCTTCTTCTTCCTCTTCCTTTTTCTCCTCCTCCCCCTCTTCTTCTTTTTCTACCTTTTCTACATAAACTGCACAATCATATTCCCTAATTTTCTCTTCAGATGCATATGAAAACCAGAGGTCAACTTCACTTGTCACTCTTCAAAAGCCATCTACCTTGTTTTTGTGAGTCAGGATCTCTCAACCCCCAGGACATCTTCCTTTCTCCACCTTCCCTGCGGTGACTGGACAAAATGGGCCACCACACGCAAACTTTAGATGTGGATGCTGGGAATCAGGTCCAGTCTCTCACGCTTTCCTACAAGCACATCACTTAGTGGACTGTCTCCCTAGCATTTTATTTTATGTGTATGAGTATACTGTAGCTGTACAGATGGCCGTGAGCCATCCTGTGTGTGGCTGCTCTCTGGCTCCACTCTCTCTGGCCTCGCTCGCTGTGGACATTTCCTAATTCTTAAATAAAAAATTGCACAGTTGGTTTTTCATTAGGATCGTATAAAAATGATGAGCAGCCTCAGAATGAGCGTACTGATGATTTTGAATCTCCCAGTTTTGGAATGTGTTGCCCACTACAGCTCTAAAAGTCCACAAACAAAAAAACCAATACACTGAATTGGTTAAAATTAAAGCGGTACACACGGTCTCTGTTGAAATACAGCTAGATCACTGTCAAGGGAAACTTACAGTCTGCAATGCAAGCAGTGCCCTCCATGGCTTCTGCATCAGCTCCTGCCTCCAGGTTCTTGCCCTGTGTGAGCTCCTGCCCTGACTTCTTTCAATGATGGACTGCAATGTGGATGTATAGGCCAAATTAACCCTTTCCTCCCCAACTGGTTTTCCGTCATTGGGCTTCATCACAGCAGTAGAAATCCTAACTCGGACAACCTCTGTTACCCAGCACAATGCTGCTGTCCCAGCCAGTGATAAGTCAAGAAAAGGAAATGTACGGCCTGAAACTCAGAGAGAAATAAAAACTATTTCTAATTGTATACAATGATCTACCCAGTCAGTCGCAAGGTATTTAGTAAAGCATTTTTTTTTTTTTTTTTTTTTTTTTGGAACTAATACAGGAATCCATCAAGACTGTGTAGTGTAGGATAGTCACACAAAAGTAATTGCATTTCTACATGAAAGCCATCACCATAAGGAAACAACAATTTAACACGCAATATCATTTACAACCCCTCAAACATCCTTAGGTGTAAAATAAACAGAGCCTGTAAGTATCGAAAGCTGAGCACCGGGGCTCACACCTGTAATCCTAGCACTTGAGACCCGTAAGCAGGAAGGTTACCATGGCTACGAGGCCAGCCTGGGCTACATAGTGAGTGCTAGGACACCATGAACAGAGTAAGACCTTGTCAAACAATGACAGCAACAACAAAATATACACAAGACATATGTGAGTATTTAGAAAATATATGCAAAGTTGAAAACAGAAATACCACACTCGTGGATTTCACTCAACACAGCAAAGAAGCAAATTATTCCCCAATTGACACCCTGGTTTTATGCAACTCTTATCAAAAATCTCTACATGACTTGTAGTAGCAATAGACAAGACAACCCTAAAACTTACACTGATAAGTGAAAGTAGCCAGAATAGCTAAAACAAGAAGCAGAAATCAACCGATCTGATTAAGAGACTCTGTACAGATACCGAAATAAAAATTACGGATGATTGACAAAGGGACTGGTTAGGAGGATTAACAAGAAGAAGAGCGTGAGGATTTTTTTCGATGATGAACATGTTCTGTATCGTAACAGCTGTGGAGCTTTCCCAGTTATGTCGACGAGGCAAAACCCATGTCAGTGTGGACCCAACAGAGGTGAATTACCGTTCTCTATGAACTGTAAATCAACAAACCCGGCTTGGCAGAGAAGTACCTTGAGGTACACGCATCAGGATGCATCAGAGGGCACACACAGAGACGCGAGAAGATACACCCCCACCACAACTAACTCTTTCTCCCACCTGCTTTTGAAATGGAGTCATTGTGACGTGCGCACCTTGTGTTAGAGCCTCCACTTAGTACCTGTTGTCATGCTGGCAGTTAAATTTCAACACCGGGGGACAAATACCAGTGACCTCAGTGTGCTTAGTGAGATGATGAATGGCCAGTACCTTAGCCTTTTTTTTTTTTTTTTTTTTAGCTTACCCACTTTGCATCCTGCTCATTGCCCCCTCCCAGTTCCTCCCTCCCACAGTCCTTCCTCTCTCCTGCCTCCCCTTCTCTTCTGAGCAGTTGGACAACCCCCTTGGGTAACCCTCTACCCTGGGATACCAAGTCTCTGCACAGCTATACACATCCTCTCCCACTGAGGCCAGACAAGGCAGCTCAACTAGAAGAACATACCCCACGGACAGGCAACAGCTTTTGGGATAAGCCCCTGTTCCAGTTGTTCAAGACCCACATCTTCTACATACGTGCGGGGAGGCCTAGGTCCAGCCACCATCATCTTTCTTAATCTAGCATGGGTGATCTTTGATACCCCTTCCCCTGTGACTTTAAGAACCACCTTTAAGTCTCTTTTTTCTTCTCTGGCCCCTCTACCAGGTCCCCTCCCATTCTCTTGATTTCCTGAAGCTGAATATCCAGGCTGCACAGCTTGATCTCCTCTTTGCCGCACACACCCTGCTCTGGTGTCCTCGATACAGTCAGAGCCTGAGTCCCATCCTTATGTTGAAAGTCTCAACATTTAAATCTAACTCGGACCTCCTGGCCTTCACACCCACACAGCCACCTGTCCATGCAACACCTTTGGTGGTGTTTCTAACTGGTATCTTGGAGCCAGCTAATCTAAAACGCTCCTTCTCTAGTACCCTGCCAACACAGTCTGTGCCGTGATATCCTGAGAGCCCTGTGTCTCCTCTCCACCTCTCTGCCCTTACGTCCGAATGACAACAAATCCTACCCTCTTCGTGTCTCCGAGCCATAGGCTCTCCTCCACCCTCCTCTCCTGCCACCCTTCACCCCACTAATCCAGAAGCCCCACCCGATTTATTTTATAACCAATTTCTTGGCTCTTAACTAACACATCGGTCTTTTATGTGTTTTTATTTACCGTGTCCTTTCCCATGAAAATATCAAGTCCTTGAAAAACACGGGGTTTTATCTGTTTTGTTCGTGTCTGGATCTCTGAGATTTACAACAGTTCTAACACTAGTGGTGATGATGGTTAATCTTCATTATTGGTTTGATTCTATTTGACTTAGAATCCCCCAGGAAACACACCTCTGGGCATATCTGGGTGTGTCTAGAAAGGCTCAACTGAAGAGGGAAGACTCACCCTGAATGTAGATGGTACCACCCCATGGACTGAGGTCTAGACTTAATAAAACAGAGGAAGCCAGCTGAGCCCCAGCATTCACCTCTCTGCCTCCTGGTCACACCTTCCACACCACGATGGAACTGTTTCCTTTTCAGCGAAACAAACCAAATCCACCTAAACTGCTTCTACCAGGCACTGTGTCCTTTCAATGAGTCACTACTACAGTGGTCCAAACTCATCGGCTGTAAAGTGCCCGAGAGCACTCGAATCAGCTTCCCTACTCAGGCGTCCCAGGTGTCTCTGACACTCTTCATGCTGAGGGTTCCAATGGCTTTTAATACCATGCGGCATGGGTACCATGTTAAGCTCTCATTTTCCTGCTGGGTTCTGAATTCTCCAAACCTTAGTGTTTGAGTTTATGTGTTTATCTGTGTGTGTGTGTGTGTGTGTGTGTGTGTGTGTTGTGTAGATCAGAAACAATTTTTGGGAGTCAGTTCTGTCTTCCACCACGTGGGTCCTAGGAATTACCCTCAGTCCATCAGGTTCAGTGACAAGGCCTTTACATCCTGAGCCCTCACGATGACCCACTTATTTTTTTTTTAGCTCCCTCAGCCCAAGCACATGTGTTAGCTGTGACTACAGCTCAAATTCAGACAGACTACTAGTTTTGGCTAGTATGAATCTCATATTTAGTAAGTATTTTTTTTTACACCCAATTCCCTCCCCCTTTTATTTTCAATAGTACCAGCATAACACCACTTGAGGACAAAGATGGCTATTTGCCCCCTCTTCAAACAGTAACACCAGCTACTAAATGATCCAACATTCTGAAGCATTTTACCATTTTCACAGTAACTCAATTTAATACAGCATCACTCCCATGTCATAAATAATACTGAAGCTCAAATGAGTTGTAAAACTTTTTCTCTGAGGAAAACAGAATTGCCTCACCCAAGATCAGAGAGGGTGGAGCCAGTATGCCCCAGCTTCGAGTCATGTGACCTTCATTCTTTGCCATCCTTCTTACTTTAATGCTGACTGGGAAATGGAGCACTTACCCAAGGTGACACATGAGTCACCTGTGGGGCAAAAGCAAGAACCTGATTGATCCCACATCCCTCTTGGCAGACTTCAGGTTCTCCTCTTTGTTCCAACAATTGCAGTCACGGCTTCAAGAAGGGCTGTTGAGGAGGAAGGGTGGAGAGCCAGACGGATGCCATTTTGCCAAAGCCAACAAATATACCACATGCTAGACAGAGCTCTGGAGGGCCCAGCTGTTCTCCATAGGTGGGAACAGGCAGCTGCATCATAGACTCTCACCGCCAGCCTTGGCTGTGAGGTGGAAGAGAAGAAAGATGGCCAAGTGTTACCAGCTACCCACCTTAGTCTCCGGCAGGCCTCTAGGCTCTGGCTGAGCTGGAATCTAAACTAAGTCTTGGGTAGAGAACCCCTCATCACTAAGAGCAATGCAGCCTGGGCCACCGGTATCTCTACCGGCTTCTGATTCCTCAGATGCAATGCATTGACCGCCTTAGTGCAAGCACAGCTCATGCTCAGAGTCCTCCCGCCGGCTGTGCTCTGATTTTATTGTCTTCACACTTTGGGAATGTTGACCCCCAACTTTGCTCCCATTTTGCCTATATTTCCATTTTCTGTTTCTTCCATTGGTTTGGAAGTCTCCTGGAGCAGTCTGGGCATCATGGGCATGGATACTGTCCCTCCTGCATCCCACCTAGAGTTGTCTGAAGGCCAGGGCAATGCCTCTGCCATTAGACTAGAAGTTCCCATGATCAAAGGCAACTTCAGAATCCCCTAAGCTATATCCCCCCCACCCCCCGGTCTGATCTTTTAGCTCCCTGTACCACCAAGGACATGTGTACTTTCACCCCTCTCTGCAGAGACCACAATGGCCAATTTGACCACGAGGGACCTGGTAAGTGTACCAGACTGATTCGCAAAGGTGCCTTGAGCAGATGCCGCTGCTCAGGGCTCACATGACTGCACCAAGACACAGAGGGGTGAGGCTGCATTTCCCCCCCCCCCCCCCCCCCCCCCCCGCATCCCTGCCACGGGTGCTGCCGCAAGACAGACAGGAAGGAAGGACAGAAGGACGGGCCCAGGTAACAGCACAGAAGCAGAGGTCCCAATGAGCCACAAGGTGCTTTGCCCTCACAGCGGATTGGTTCAGGCTGCTTCTTGGGAAGAAGTTCCCACTTGCGAATGGCAAGCACTACTCTATAATACTACAAATAAAACTTAGGACTCTTCTCGGTTTGTGGGGCTTACTATTTTATTCCAGTCTTAATCATCTTGTGTTATTTAAGCTATCTTATTATAAAATTCATCAAACGCTAAGCAATAAAGATACACACACACACACACACACACACACACACA
>JADRCD010238017.1:0-19352 GCA_019843815.1 Montemys delectorum
AGGCTTCACCAGGCTCCAGCAAACTTTCTTCCACAGTCTTGCATTGCAGAAAGCAGAACTTTTTGGAGATGTTTGTGTCTCACAATATCTTTAAATAAAGTGAAAAGAAATTAAGAAAGATTTGTTGAAATTCTGATATCAAGCAGCATGAAAGTGAGACCCACCAAGCACAAATATGAATGAATGCCTTCAGTATTCAGCTTAATTCTCTTCTTTTCTCAGAATGAGTGTTTTTTTCCCATAAAGTAACTTTATTCTTTCAGACCCCTTAATGATCTAGATATGTCTGGGCATAGTGGAACTGCAAAGAGGCAGTGGTAGGGATCTGAAACTGAAATAATGAAGACTTAACAATTGTCTCGGAAGCAAATTTCTCCTGTTGGTTGCCATATCAAATAGTCTTTTAATTGGGGAACAGAAATTGTACTCCTATACTCGTGTTTCTTACAATATGGCTCTAGATTACCCTATGATGGTGGGCTGTAGTGTTCACAGATGGGTAGAGCGCACAACTCAGCGCAATAGTAGAAAAACTCCTTATCAAGCTCAAAGTGCAAGAAACCATCACATGCTCAGGAAACATGAAAGCTGACAATGAGTGAAATATTATGCACATGAATATTTCATTTGCTCACTCACAAAAATCAGGATTAAAAAAGTAGAAAAATTAATTGTGTTTCACACTTCCCTGACAGGTAGCTGGCTCATATCAGGTTATCTAGTGGACACTGCCCACCCCCGTTTATTCTCAGGTACAGACTTTTGAAAATAGTCTTGAGCTAGGAGATCAAAGAGTTTTCCAATCCTGGTCTTAAACATCCCTTTACCATCTGGGAATCTGTGCTTTTAGAGTATCAGGAAACATAATCTAACAGACCAACATCTTTAAAATAAAATCTTCTTGGCCATTATGCATATCCTCTTGGATACTTGAACTCATTGCACTCAGCTTTAGAGTATTTTGTACATTTAACTTTCTTAGTTGGTTTATATACACCTTGTTGGCTTAAGAAACTCATGGAGAAAGGAGCTCTACCTGCTTCTGTCTTCTGAATACCTCCACATAATGATGCCATTTCTTTTTTAAATGCTTCATGGAATTAACCGAAGAACCCACTTGGTATAGCATTTGGGTGAGAGGACAAATCCCTTTAGTATGAGTTCAGTTTTAAATAATAACCAGAGAGATATTTAGAATCTTCTCTATCTGTTTGTGTAAAAACAATGAATTTTGAATTGGGATTACTTTGTTCTCTAGAGTTACAGTGTCAAATGCAGTCCTAAAAAATAGTACCTAACTTCTTATTGACTTAAAAGAAAATAGAATTTATAAGCACAGATGTCATATTTTTAATCAAATAACTCATTTCCAGATAATTATAGCTTCTCACACAATTGTAAGAAATCATACAGAGAGAATTTCTGTATATTTTACTCAATTCCCCTCAGCAGTAACATGTTGAGAAACTATAGGGTAATACAACAGCCAGGATATTGATAAAGACAGAGCTATCGTAAAAGAATCTTTCATTTACCATGGGAATCTCTCATGCTGTCCTTTTGTAAACATACCCAATATTTTTTCCTATTACATTCCTCAAATCTGTCAATTATTAATCTGTCTTTCATTTCTAGAACACTAACCTTTCAGAATGTTATATAAATGAAATTAAACCTATGGATTCTTTTAGAGGTTAGCTCCTTTAACAACTAAAAATCCAGAGGGTTCTTCCTGATGCCCTCTGCTCCTGTGAGTTCTAATACTTCGGATTTTATGTCATTTCTTTCAGTGTGTTTAGAACTTTTCCTTGGGGATATTTAAAACCCCTTTGTTAAGTGAATTTAATCCTTCCAAACATCTTTTACATTTGCTCTGAGATCTTACTACTTATTGGGGTAACAGTTTTATAGACATTTCACTACCATGACTCATTGGACTTCTATACCCCCTTTCTGACCAGAAGGCCTAGGAGCCCTTGGCTGCGGTTCATCACATGATCCACAATGACACAAAGAGGTAGGAGTCGGGTCTTATTAGTGCTGGTAGGAGTAAAAGCCTTAACTCCCTGCCGTGCCTCTTCTTTCCCCATCACACAGGGGAAAGGGTGGGGCTAGATGATGGGCACTATCATCTCCCCACCCCACAGGGGATAGAGTGGGGCTAGATGATGGGCACTATCATCTCCCCACACCACAGGGGATAGGATGGGGATAGATGATGGGCACTATCATCTCCCCACACCACAGGGGATAGGGTGGGGATAGATGATGGGCACTATCTTCTCCCCACACCACAGGGGATAGGGTAGGACTGGATGGTGAGCATTGTCATTTAAAGTAAAGAGCCAAGGTCTTTTTGTATTTTCCAGTGGCATTTTATCAAGGGATGACTGTGACTTTCTAGCAGGGATCAAAGACCCAGCCCCTTATTCAGCTAATGATGCCACCAAAGAAGGGATGCAGGTGGCTGTAGGGAGGAAATTGAGGCATCTTGTTACAGTAGGACTGGAAGGCGTACATTCACAGAC
The DNA here is from genome assembly GCA_019843815.1 of Montemys delectorum. NCBI lineage: Eukaryota > Metazoa > Chordata > Mammalia > Rodentia > Muridae > Montemys > Montemys delectorum. Next base: position 2,529 of record JADRCD010238017.1, read on the forward strand.
TTGGGGAATGGACATGTGGCTATCAGGGTGTGTATGTATCGTGGCATAGGTATTAATGAACCGCCTCTATCTTGCCAGCCTACTTGTTGCCTATTCCCATCTAGCTTGATTTTTCTGCCACTGCCCTTTGGAATTTTTCATTTTTACACCTTCCAGTTGGACAAGAAAATCAAACAAGCAAACAACAAAAAGGTAACCTGCCACTGTGCCCGTCTTTAGGGCCCAGGCTCTCTGGTCCAGGCTCTCTGAGTCGTCCACTTTTTGCACAGTCTTCTATTCTTGCTTTAACAGAATTATGCTTTGTTATTCCTTTGTAGGAGGAGAAATAGAAGGGAGCACTCTTACTCATCCTTCTGGAGTAGAAGTCCCATCATCCTTTGGGGTTCTGTAAGAGCCTTCAGTCAGACTGTCCTCCCTTCACACCAGACTACAGGTTTGTAAGCCCCTGTGCGTTGATGCTTTACGAGTTATGTGCCTCCCACCTTGAATCTAAAAATATATGTCAAAGTAATAAGTCAGCCATGTAGCCATAAAGTTCCTGAATGAAAATACGCCAACCAATTCATATTTAACTATAATTAAAAGAAATTACTCATACGGGAGGCATTTTTTTCTTACCTGAATAAAAGCTAGCATTAGTTTTGTGTTCTGCAGATGCTCCAAGGCGTTTCTTGCGATAACGCTGGTGAGTGTGGGCTGCTTCTACACTTGAGTGGGTGGGACTGCTGCATTTCTTTCCAATGTTTTGTGAGTAAAATTATAGAAATTGGAAGATTTCTTTTTAAAATGTTAAAACTATGAGTTCAATGTATTTAACATTATGAAAACAATTTGACTTAGGCCATCTGGGTGCTGTTTGAAGTTCCCAAGGCAACCATCTCCTTCTAAAGTGGTGCATCTGTGCACACAGCATCATCCACACCCTTCCTTGCTACTATTTATCGGCAAGCTCTAGAGGGATAGTGTTGTGGAAATTTTTAATTTTAATCCAGGGTTTCTATCCTGCCTTTGATCATGTAGTTCTTGGATAAAAGATATGCAATTTATTTACTATTATTTATAGTAAGCCTTACATAGCACAAGAGTGGGGTACATATCTATTCTCTTTGCTATTGAAATCTATTTTTCTGTCGATAACCCTGGCTATTACTTACAGTGTCTTATCTGGGCTGCTCCTAACTCCAATTGGCCAGCCCTCCAGGCCATGTTCTCTTGAACTCACCTAACCCATGGCATCTCTCTCTTCCTCTTTCACCTTCTCCCCCTCGTGGTTCTTCTCTGACCTCTAGCCCAGGAAACCTAAACCCCACCTATGCCTCTTCTGCCCAGCTGTTGGCTGTCAGCAACTTTATTCACCAATCAGAATTAACTTGGGAGCAGGGTCACACAGGATCACTTGAGTCTCTGGGGCAACCAGGTCATGGGGGCCTGCAGTGTCTATCTTTGAGTCTACTTTTAGTTTTTCTTTTAAAGATAAAACAAAAACTATTAACTCAAAGTTAGATAGGACAAGCCAATAGAAGGAAGAGAGCCAAAGACGAGGCACAAGAATCAGAGACCCATTCTTCACAGACTCAGGAATCCCATAAAATCATCAAACTGGAAACTGTCATATACACGTGGAGGTTCTGGTGCAGCCCCGTGCTGGTGCTCGTGCAGCCCCGTGCTGGTGCTGCCGCGTGCTCGTGCATCCTTTTGCGTGTATAGCCCCGTGCTGGTGCAGCCCCGTGCTGGTGCAGCCCCATGCTGGTGCTGGTGCAGCCCCGTGCTGGTGCTGTGCTTGCTGCCACAGACTGAGCCCTTCGGTTGGTTTTTGCTTAGTCTAGAGGTCTTGCTTTCTCAGTACCCTTCTCTTCCTCTGGCTCTCACACTCCTGCTGCCTCCTCTTCTGTGAAGTTCCCTGAGCTCAGAAGGGAGGGGTTTAGAGCTGTGTGCTCCAAGGTTTCTCTCTCTGTTGAAAGTCTGGCTGTGGGTCTCTATATTTGTTCCCATCTGCTTCAGAACAAAGCTTCTCCGATGATGATTGAGCAAGGCACTGAACCATGAATATCACGAAATTTGACTCTTAATTTTGGAAATAGTGTTGTGCTTTTTCTTTGCTGGCATTGGGAAAGGTTTGCCAATTTTATTAATCTTCTCAAGGAACTTTTTATTTTATTGATTTTTCTTTACCGCCCTCACCAACACCCACTAATACTGAGGACTAAGCCCAGGGCCTCACAGGAGCTAGGCATGGGCTTTATGTGCTACATGGCCAGCCTTCTTCTTACTTAATTAAAAACAACAACAACAACAACAACAACAACAACAACAACCACAACAGGACTCACTGAGGTGCCATGGAGCTTGAACTTGCCCTGTACAGACCTTTTCCTTTGCCTCCGCTCCCGCCTTCACTCGGCTAAGATCTCCAGGCCCAGTCCTGCTTTTCCCTTACTGGATGGATCTCATAGGTGCAAATATTCTGATCAGTGACAGTGAATAAACCCCAGGGGACAGAGGGATAAACATTGGGGGAAAGGATTTGATCAAGTACAGGTATATATTGGAGTCTTTAATTCGAAAGCAAATTTTTAATTTCTTAAGTTGGATGGTATCCACCCATATTTGTCTGCCAGAAATCCTACATAATAAATTACAAGGAAGAAAAGGAAACAATTTTCATGTCAGCATATTAAAAAAAAAAGAAATACAAATACCAATTTCAGATGCAGAAAATCCCCTTCATATAGCATCTTTATTCACTAACACTATTCATTCTTTCAAATTTCCTTTTATTCTATTCTAAGAAAAGAGAATAAGACATTTGAGAAAAAGTCACTTTCAAGGACAATATGTGTGAATTTAACTTTACAGATAATAGAGAAAAATTTAAGGAATTAAACAACAAGAGAATAATATGTGGATTTGAAATATATGCCTTTTACAAACAGTGGGCTGAGGTACTGAGAAAAGAGACGAAGGGAGGTGTTTCCTCTCACATGGGCGGACTTGACTGAGTTAAGCATGTAAGGATAAGACTGGGAAGGAGAACGTCCTCATTTGTCCCCAGACAGTCTCAGCCTGCTCCTCTCTCCAGAGCCCTGTGGGCTCTTCCCCTGGCTCTGCTGCCAAGTGGAGCAGAGCATCGCAGCAGCCTTCACTTCCTTGGTAACCTGGACCGAGGTTTATAGCTGTTTGTTCTGAAAGGACCCTCTCTATCGCTGTTCTTAAGGGGCTGGGGGAGGGGGGTGATGGGAGGGGACCAAGTCACGAAACAATTCAGGAGGTAAAAAAGACAGAAAGCAGAACTTGGATTGCCTCTCAACTGAAATCCATTTTCCTTTCTCAAATTCAGAAGGTCATGGCCGCTGGGATTTCCACCTTGCCTACCCCGTCCTGCTAGAGGCAGATGCTCCGTGGGGCTGGAGAACTGTAGAAAAAGGACGTTTCCTGTGTGTCCAGGTCCCGGTTGCATCTCTGGGTAGCCAGAGCGGATTTCAACACTGTTCTCATCATGCAAGGCCTCTTTATCAGCTCCTCCCTAAGTCTCTTTTAAACACAATAAACTAGCTGTGTCTTCACATTCCTCAGGGAAGTCAATCTTTCGGGTTCACAGAGAGAAGGAACACAAGAAAGATTTTTTGTTTCCAAGTGAAAAGTCTTATGAAACTAATCTTGGTATAAATAAGGGAAAACAAGATGATTCAAGGAACCTTCCAGCATAGTAAAAATGTCTTTTATTTACAAACTGTTTTTTTTTTTAACTACTTTTGATGGAGTTCTGCCTGTTTTCTTAGCATTTTAAAATTCCTGAGACCCTAGAAGGCTGATAAAATGAATTAGAGATATAACAACAACAACAACAACAACAACAACAACAACAAAGTAGAAAGCACAGAAAGTAGCAAGAGAGACTTTAATGCTAATAATTTCCCCAATTTTACTTCAACCTAAAAAGTCAGACAGCAAATTTATGAAACCTAGTTTGCAAACAAACAAACAAAAAACGCTACTTTAAATTATTTAAAGTTTTGAGACTCGAGAGGTCTTTATTTGCAAATTGGAATTTCTCCAACTCTGCGTATTTAAGTTAACTCTATGGGAGTTTTCAGAATTGTCTGGGAAAGACACATCAAACTTTATACTGCTTTTTAGGAAAAGAATACGACTTTCCCATTTATGAAGGGTTCCTAATTATTATATAAACTCGGTGAAAAATAATGGGAATCATTACATAGAATAGTAAGGTAATTCCCCTCTTGCTCTGATATTTCTTTCCAGGCTTTTCCTACACATATCCTTCTGTAAATTCAGGACATATTATCAACTTGGTTCTTTTTTTCCAAAGAAACTATCTTTTTTTTTTTTTTTTTGCAGTTGTTTTATATATAATTCTGTAGAATATTGCCAATCTAAAGTTTGATTGTTGCCTCTCCATTGTTATGTTCATGAAGGGTACATATATACATACATGCACATATAAACATACATATCCATCAATTTTTTAATTAAAAATAGTATCAGAGTATAAGCAGAAGAAGGACCAGGTGGCACATCATTACTGGCTAGCCTTCGTTCCAGTCCCTGAGTCAGGCCTTGGAGATGCTGGGTCAGAGTATTAAACTCTCTGTGAAACTGCTTTTCAAAATGGCTCCAGTGTTTACTAAAATCACCAGTATGCACTCATTCTAGTTTTACGATGTCCTCAGTAAAGTTAGATAGTTTGTTGATGTCTAAATAGTTTTAGTTTGCTTATATTTCACAATTGTACGGTTTGGTAATAAGGATTGATACATTCTCACATTTATTTCCTAATATTTTTGTCCTGTGTAAATGTGTTGGTTCAGATGAAAAAAGTGCAATTCAGGTGGTTGGATGATAATCAGGAAATACGTTCTTGATTAGAGACTGGGCAAACCTCTCGTGCCCTGATCAATAGTCTTTACACGTCATGCTAAACACAGCTCTTCTTTGAACTAGTAATTTTGTTTAAATTGGCTTGTAGGGCATTGTGTATTGATGTGAGATGTCCTAGGTATATTATTGCAGCATTATCTGTAGGAATTATGACTATGTTATTCTCAAATATTTTCACAGATTTGCTTTATTTGGCTCTTCAAATTTTGCCAGTGTTAATGACAAGCATAATAAATGTTTGAATTCAATAAATTATTTTCTAAAATTTTCAAATTTCCTAAAGTTATTTTAAATGTTTTGAGACTCAAGAAGTCTTTACAGCTTAAATCTCCAACCATAACTTTATGGATATTTTGAGTTAATTCTGTTAATAGAATAATTTCTGAATAAACTTGTTTAAAGGAGGAGGGAGAAGTCGTGATTGTAGCTTACCGTTCAGGGTGGTTTTTATGGAAACAGGGACTATTATATTTCTGATAAGGTTTCAAGAGTATCAGAAATATTAAAGTCAGTATACTTTAATCATTTTCTTTATTAATACTGAGATGTCATAGAAAATTAGACTTTCATAAACAAAAGAAAGAGAAATAAGTAAGTAAGTAAGTAAGTAAATAAATAAATGATTTCACGCAACATGTTTTCACCCTCTCCATTCCTGGGGTTCAACCCAGGCCCCTGTGCCGTCCTTGAAGCTGTGTTCTCCAAGTTCACATTGCCAGGCCCAGAGCGATGCTCTGTACGGGGTTGCTGTTGCTGCTACCTTTTGAGTTTCATTTATGTGAACCCTATTCCATTCTGTTCTGCAAGTCTGAGGGTGGTGTGTCCAGGCGTGGCTCAAAGGAGAGCTGGGCTTTAGTGGAAACTGATTTGGAGGGTGCCTTCCCCATGGGTGGCACTTGTCCCATCCCTTGATCAATCATGGCACGCCCTGTGGGGGGCGGTTCCAGGGAACTGAGCTTCTAGGCTCTGCACAACTCACACCTCAGTGGAACAACTACACACCAGTAGTCAAACGATGACGTTACTCACAGCGCTTGAGAAATGCTCACAGGTTCTTGAGACAGACTCTCACATACACATATGTACACACTTCATATTCGTATGCACACACAAATTGGTATACTTATTTTTATATAGAAGCTGGAATTTCCTGTAAGGTTTTCTTGAGAAGTATTATTTGTCCGAGTTCTTGGAAACAACATCACACTTATCTGGCAGATAATGGCAACAAACAGCTCTGTTCCCAGCAGGGAACAACCATGTCTGAAGGCGCAAACGTGTCCTCTTCTCGATACTGACTTCTATTTGTCCTCAATTCAGAGTAATTCAGAACTCACACGGCTTGCATAAATCCTCTGAAATAAAACATCCGATAGATAAAGCACATCGTGGCTGTTCCACAGGAGAACCTTTCCTAAGGGTATTTTAAGAGCTGATTTGGAGACCGGGACTCAGGCACGAACTATAAACCTTACACAGAACGCCCTCGCCCCCTTGTGTTCTTCTGCGGTATTGCCCGTGGGAAGTCTCCATGAAGAGCAGAAGAAAGGTGACTGAATCAAGATTCTCAGGGATCCGCTTACTTCTAGAGCATAGTGTGAGGTCTTCCTGTGAACCCATGTAAGGGACGGACGTCTTTACACCACACACCTTAGGTTTGGTTGCCGTTATTTGTGTTATGTTTTTCTTCAGTCCTGAGCCAAGGTTTTGACCTTTTGTGATCTCAAAGACAGTGGTTGTTAGTGAAAAAAATTATTGGGCTTCTGTGATATGTTGGGCATTGTTTTAAATGCCAAAGAAACGGGAAAGGGGACACATATCTTTCTGTTACCTGTTCTGGAATCTTCTTTGTTTTGGGGAGGACTCCCATTTTCCACAGACGACAGGCTTAAGGTAAGAAGGTGCTCCCTGCTCTTAGATGATTGCAGAGATTCTTCTAGGTTCTGAACATCTCAAAGTTGTCTTGAATACATTTGATAATCATTCTCTAGGCGATTTCCACACAGCACCAATTCCAGAAGCTATGGTCCGAATGTGCATCAAACATCACTTCAAGTGACAATAGTACATTTGACTTCCATGTGGACTGCATGCTGCTAAAGGGCAGGCTGAGCAACTCATTGCTTTAGACACTCGTGTTTCCATTCGGTCAGTGGCTTACAGATTGGCTAACCTTTCCCAGCATTGTTCAATCCTTTGGAAGTGATGGCCTTTCTTTGTATGGGGGTCATAGTAGGAGCTTTAGGCTGGAGAAATGATTTGCTGCACCAACCAAGCATGCAAGAGGCGTGTACACTTGCAGCAGGAAGGAGAAAATGTCACAGATAGGGATAGACACACGAGGAAGATGCGGCATGCTAGCACGGGCAAGCCACATGTACACATGGATCAGCTCAACGCCACTGTTATAGGAGTTGGTCCTGTGTTGACAGGAAACATTCTCTAGTGTTGCAACAAGCCATGTGTGCCCAGTCGTACCTAGTTCCTGGGCTTGGCACTATAATATGGACAGTCCTCAAAGGAGTTAGAGGGAGTTTTTGTTTGTTTGTTTCTTTTGTCATTTTAGATTCTGATCATAGCACACACACACCCCTTACAGCTCCTTCTCCCTTTCCTTTCTCCTCTCAGGAAGACAGCCCCCACTCCCAGAATCAACCCACCCTCTCACATCAAGTCACTGCAGGATCAGGCACATCCTCTCCCACTGAAGCCAGACATGGCAGTTCAGCTAGGGGAACAGGTTCACAGGCAGGCAATAGAGTCAGGGACAGACCTTGCTCCAGTTGATGAGGGACATGCATGAAGATCAAGCTGCATATCTGCTACATACGTGTTTGTGGGTGGGGGAGTAGATCTAGCTTGATCTGGTGGTTTAGTCTCTGGGAGCTCCAAAAGTCCAGGTTAGTTGACTATTGGTCTTCTTGTAGAGTTCCTATCCTCTCCAGGTTCCTCAATCCTTCCCCCAACTAATCCACAAGACTCCCTGAGCTCCATCTAATGTTTGGCTGTGGGGTTCTGCTTCTGCTTCATTGGCTGCTGAGTGGAATCTCTCAGAGGACAATTATACTAGGCTTCCATCTGCAAGCATAACAGAGTATCCTTAATGGTGTCAGGTATTGGTTCTCACCCATGGGATGGGTCTCAGGTTGGACTAGTCAATCTTGGCTCTATCTTTGTCCCTGCATATCTTATAGACAGGGCACTTTTTGGGTCAAAGGATTTTGTGTGTGGGTTGGTGACTTTATCTATCCATAGGGAGCCCTGCCTGGCTACAGGAGGTGGCCACTTCAGGCTTCACATCCCCCACTGCTAGAAGTCTCAATTAGAGCCACCCCCATAGACTCTTGGGAGCCCCCACCCCATCCCAGGTCTCTGGCATAGCCTAGAGATGACCCCTGCCCCAGGAGTTAGAGTTTTTGTTATTATTTTTTATATGAGTACACTGTAGCTGTCTTCAGATACACCAGAAAAGGACAGCAGAGTTTATAGATGATTGTGAGCCACCATGTGGTGGCTGGGATCTGAACTCAGGACCTTCGGAAGAACAGTCAGTGCTCTTACCCACTAAGCCATCTCACAAGCCCCCTGTTTATTATTTTTTAATATGAGTACACTGTACCTGTCTTCAGTCACATCAGAAAAGGATAGCAGAGTTTATAGATGATTGTGAGCCACCATGTGGTTGCTGGAAATTGAACTCAGGATTTCTGAGCCATCTCTCCAGGCTGGAGTTAGAGGTTTTAAAGTTATCATAGATGCCGAATCTAGCACTCTGTTCCAAACTTGCAACAAAGTAATTCAGAGCTTGAAAAGAAGTGTCTTAATGACTGCAAATCTAGAAGGAAGTCGGAGGCAGGGCTCCACAGGCCGTTTTCTGTTAGTTCTCGCTGCTTTTGCTGTACGACATACCACAGTATGGCAACTGACATGTTGCAAATGAAAACCAGGTCTTCACATCTAGTTGTCTAAAAGCTCCAAAAATCCCAGAGCTCTGGGGTAAAGGACGCAGTGTCCCAAGAGTGTTCTCTTTGTGTAACACCTTTTTCCTTTTTATATCCTACACATAAACAAGCAGTAGCTGCAGCACCCAGGACTGTGACATTTCTTGAATGTCTGAGGTGAGAAGGGTATGTGATCATGTCCACCATGCCCTCTGAAGCACCCATCTGTACCTTCACTGTGGAATTTCCTTGAGATGGCTTTGTTAACCACGCTCATTTCATATTCCCTTCGGTTTTCGATACAGTGAGAGCAGAGACTGTGTCTTACCCTTTGTGTGTCTTTAGCATTTAGGGCCAGACCTGTTTCAAAAGGTGTTTCATAAGATGAGTGGATAAATTAAGGAACAACAGAAACAGATAAGTAAACTCTAGATACATTGAGGCTACACCCCCTGTTATATAAGCTAACTTGTAGGTGACTACAAGTGTCATTTTGACATGGACTGTCAGTGACCTCAATAAATTAAAATAAATATAAAAAGCCCCCTTTAAATTATTAGGTAACAAAGAAAATGGATTTTTAGAAGAGGGATCCAGGAATCATAAAATTAAGTCACACTTTTCAAGTTTGTCCACAGCCTGAAGTGGAATTAGTTTCATAGAAAATCTGTGTTCAGTACTAAGAAGGCTAGCCAATTTCTGATGTCAGGTTAAGTGGGTGAGTAAAGTATTTCATGCTTTTTAGGAGATCTTTTCCTTTTCTCACCATTACTTGAAAGAAAAAAAAAAGCTGCCCTAAAATGCACAGACTCCAGTCCATATTTCCAACTGAGAACAAGCAATAATTCCTATCTAAGAAAGCCTAATGAAATAACTTATCTGTCATCTTCTGAAGTGTGTGTATGCTTACACATGTTCAGGAGCACCTGTGTGGTGTGGGTATGTGCACATATATGCGTGCAGGAACATGTGTGTATTGTATATACATTGCAGGTGAATGTTTGTGTTGTGCATGTCATGTGTGTACATATATGTGTGCAGGTGCACATGTGTGTTGTGTGTATATGTCTGTGTGCAGGTGAATGTGTGTTTTGTGTATGTTGTATGCACATACAAGAGTGAATGTGAATTGTGTGCTGTGTGTATATACATCTGTGAAGGTGGATATGTATGTTGTATATGGTGTGTGTGTATGTGTGTACATACATAATTACATGTGAATGTGTGTGCTGTGTGTGTATATACATGAGTACAGGTGCATGTGTGTGTTGTGCATATACATATATATGTGCAGATGCATGTGTGTATCATGTGCTGTTGTACATATATGTGTGCAGGTAAATTTGTGTGCTGTCTATATGGTATATGTGTGTACATATGAATCTGTGTGCCATGTGTGGGAATGTGGTGTGTTTGTGTGTGTGTGTGTTTGTGTGTGTTACCTACATGAAAACATGTGAATCTGTGTGCCATGTGTGGGAATGTGTGTTTTATGTGTGTACATACATGAGTGCAGGCGCAGGTCTGTATGTAAAAAAGCAAAATGTGATCTCATAAACTTAAAACTATACATCCAAATGAGGATGTTTGAAAGGATCTTTTCAGAATTGTAGAAAGTATTTACAAATTATATTTCTGATAAAGGATAGTCCTCTGGCATACATGAAAAACATCTGTTAGGATTAAATAACAGCAATAATAAAGGTAACACAATCAAACATAGAGAAAGAACTTGAAAGGTTATTTCTCAAAGAAGACAAATGGCCACAGGTGTAAGTGGAAAGATGCTTAACATCCTATTAGAGAATTACAGGTCAAAAGCATGATAAGTTCTCACCTCATTAAGACAGCCGCTGTCAAAATCCAGGAACTAACAAATGTGTGCAAAGACACAGAGAAACTGAGATATTTGTGTCCAGCTATGCATGGATTGTAAAATGGCACAGCTGTTGTGTATGGGAAACAGCATTGTGGCGCCTCTAAAATTACAGATACAACTAGGACATGAGGATCTAGCAGCCACACAGTGGAGTACACAGCTAGACAAATGTGAGGTGGGCCCACAGAACATACGTGCACACTCTTGTTAATTGTGACTGTAATAGAAATGAGTCCGTGGAAACAACTCCAGTGACTATCAATAGAAAATATAGAGGCTGGAGAAATGGCTCAGTCGGTTAAGAGCACTGATTGCTCTTCCAGAGGTCTTGAGTTCAATTCCTAGCAACCACATGGTGGCTCACAACCATCTGTAATGGGATCTGATGCCCTTTTCTGGTGTGTCTGAAGATAGCTGTAGTGTACTCATATATATAAAATAGATAAATCTTTAAAAAAATGAAAGAAAATGTATTGTGAGTGGCTGGAGAGATGGCCTGAGCTCTAATCTCCAGGACACAAACAAAGAATTTTCAGGCACAGTTGCACCTGGGCAAGGACACTGCTGGAGAGGCAGAGACAGAGGCTCACCAGACTTGCTGGTCAGTCACCTGCATACACACACACACACACACACACACACACACACACACACACACACAAAGTATTTATACACAATGGGACAATATGTAGTCTGACAGAGATGGAAATCACCTCATTGCTATGTAGGTGAGTCTCAAAGACTTATGCTAAGTAAATAGAAAGATACTGTGTTATTTCATTCACATAGAGTAGGTAAACTATTCAAGTCACAGAAACATCACTTAGGGTTGTAGTTGCCAAAGACCAGGTTATGGAGAGGAGAGAACTGATATTTAGTCTGTATAGAATTTCAGTTTTGCAAAGTAAGAGAGTTCTAGATCCACATTATGTGACAGGATGAATATGTTTACTGGCACTAAACAGTACATTAAAAGCAGTTAGCATGGTAAGTTTAACACTTCATGACTTTTACCACAACAACAACAACAACAACAACAACAACAACAATAATAATAATAATAATAATAATAATAATAATAATAATATAGTTGAAGCAGCTTGCCTCCAGAGCTTGAAAGCACAGCTTTTGTGCCGTGAGGCGCTTAGTCAGAGATGACTCCAGTTTCACTGAAAGTACTAGTGATAAGAAAGACGATGGGATGTAATACCACCAAGCGCTCACACTTCTTCTCATCTGCTTTTCAGAGTAAATGGGCCCCAAAGATGAATTAACATGTGGCATGTGAGAGGAAAGCAGGAGAATTGGTACTCTGCCCAGCCCTTCAAAGACAGCACTGTCCATTCAGCCTGAAAGCCATTCATTCTCTGAACAGCAGGCCCTTCACATTCCAAGCTCAGCTCACTCTTACATAAACAACCTTCTCTCAACCGATCCAATCCTGTTAGAGCATGCAGCTACATGCTTGCCTGGAGGGCTCTCTGATCAATTCTCTTTGGGTTTGGCTTTTCTATCTGACTCCTTCCTATGTGGGTCACAGCCTGTGTTAAAATTCTGTAGAGTCCACATGGAGCCATAGAAGCTAAACTCTGGTCAGACCAGCAGTAAGGGCTGCTGCGCATGTCTGACCCGAAATGGGCACATCCCTGTAACCTGCTAGGAATGTGAATTCTAGTGTGCCGCCCAGACCATGATGCCCACTGTTATGAACTTTCATGTTTTCCTGTGTGATCCTGGCACTAGTCATAGTAAACCCAGAATTCAGATCTAAATCTAAACTTAAAACTATCCAGAAGTGTGCCAGCAGATGGCAGCGTGAGACCATGTCTGTCTTCCCATCTAACTTGTCCTTGAGCAGATTAATTATTGACAGAAGAAATGCCTGAGTTATTGGCTACTGAGTGAAAAATAAATTGTAGCATTACCTTTCATTCTAAATATGAAGAAGGAAAAGAATTCTCTGAAAGAGCAGACTCAAAAGTTAGTTTAAAATAATATATTTTTGGTTGTGAGCCCAGCTCTTTAATGGCTGAACCATCTCTTGGGCCATAGAACTTGTGGTAGTGGCCAACCAATGACTAGTCCAACTTGAGACCCAAGCCTAACACCTGGAAGATCAGGAACCAGGGGCTGGATAGCCATGAGACCTAGGATAGAACCAGACACAGCTGAAAAAAAAGTCAATAAAAGAATTCCTAATGCTATTCTGCTATACTAGTAGACGAGAGCCTAGTATAATCATTATCGGGGAGGATTTCAATAGCAGCAGATGCAGAGACTCACAGTTAAACATTACATGGAGCTCAAGGGATCCCGCAGAAGAGGGGAGGAACGATTGTAGGAACCAGACGTATCTAGGACACTGCAAGAACATGACCCACAGAATCAGTTAGGCAGGGCTCATAGAGGCTCGAAGACTGAACTGACAGAGAGCCTGCATGAGTCTGACCTAGGCCCTCTGCATATTTGTTGTGGTTGTATAGTTTGGTGTTCTTGTGGGACCCAGAGTGAGTGGGGGCCTCTGACTATTTTGCCTTTTTTGGGACCCTTTTCTTCCTCTTGGGTTGGCCTTGTCCAGCCTTGTGCCTAGTCTTATTGTAACATGATATGTCATGTTTTGCTGACATTCCCAGGGAGCCTGCCCTTTCCTGAAGGGAAATTGAGGAGTAGTGGATCTGGGGGAGAGGGGAGGTGAGGGGAAGGAGGCACTAGGAGAAGAGGAGGGAGGAGAAACTGCAGTCAGGATGTAATAAATGAGGGAATGAATAAATTAAAATCATATATACATATATAAATTTATACATCCCAAATATGAACTCTGGACATCATTTAATATTGTGTGGTATTCAGATGACAGAATGGATGCGCTTGTTCTCTAACTTCCTTACTGCTAGAGAGTGAAGAGTCATCTCATCCCATCCCTGACCACCCTGCCCTACTTAGTCTCTAGGTTGCATGTCTAATTTACATATATGTCCTTGTTTTGAATACTGATCATGGAAAGTTTCTAGTCTGAGAAAAGTTCTGTGCAGTGTAAGCCATCTTTACTTACAGCCGACGGTAAGGATTTGGGAAAGATGTTTTCTGCTGCTAAGTGATTACCCGCCAGGTACTTGTGTGTGGGTTCCCAATAGGAGAATCAGGCTTTCTACGCAGCAGGTGATTTCTCTCCACAGTAGAGGATCCAGAGTCTACCACTTTCTTTCATGTTTCTTCCTTATTTTTGATCTATAGTCTCATCAGGAAGCTTTGACTGGCCTTGACTTCATAGCCCCTGTGTAACTGCCTCCTCAGTGCTGAGATCACAGGTAGACACTACCACACCCAGCTGCCCATAGACACTTCCTGCTCATCAGAAGCCACATCCTGATGTGCCAGGATGCCATCCATGTGACCTTTGCTAGGTCAGTGAGGTCATGGCTCAACCCTGGGCTTTCTCAGAGGGGAAACCGAAAGACTTTAGAAGGCTCCCTTCAGCTCCTCTCTCCCAGCATAAGCTTTAAGCATGGGCATTGTTTCTTTTCATATTACTGTATCCTAAAGGGTTCGTCCTGATAAATGGCCTTCTGAGTGACAAGCATAGTAGACAAAGCTGGGTGCCGGTGACAGACAGCCACCTAAGCGCTGTGCTCTGGGATTCTTATCTCTCACATCAATTTGTTCCCGTCTGAGATCATAAACCATCAGGGCAGAATTGCACAGCTGGGGCTCGGCATTCATCTTCCCGACCCATCTGGTAAATAAGCTTTCCTGATGTGATGTTGGCTTCAGCATTGCGCTGCTGGGGGCCACGGGAGCTGCTGTCTGCTCCTGATCCTTTCTTGTCTTGAGATCATGTTTCATTGTCTCCCCAAGCCAAAATTACAAGGAGTTTGATCCATGGCCAAATAATGTGATTCTGGGACATAGACTGGGATTACTGGAGATAAGGCAGCCTGGCCGAGGGGCATACTGTAAGAACATGTGCTTGTTAGATTGTGCCCTGTGCAGGGGCTTTTCCCCACCCCTGGCAAGCACGAATGCTGTTAAGCACACACTTTCTTCTGCACCTGTGACAATCGCAGGTTTGTGTTCACTCCAAAAGCAAAACCCAAAGTGACATCGGCCCACTGCCACTCAAGAGCCACAAGCTGTTGCTAGTTCACTCGAGGACAGGGCCTGCTTTCTAGCTGATGCAGCACCCCAAGAATGCCAAGTGGCAACTCCTGCGCTCTCACAGGTGCAGGCTATTTCTTCCTGAATGAATCACCAGTTCTCCTCTTGGCTCTTGGTGACACTCACTGCTGCTTACCTCAGAAACAACCAGAAGCTACGGAGACTCACAACTTCATTCCAAACATCCTAGATGGGCTTTAGGACACCTCTCTCTGAATATGGGCATGACCTATCTCTGAAACAGAGCTCAAGGACTTATCTTTGGAAGAAGCCTGGAAATCAAAGGCGCTGTCAACACCTGAAGAGCAAGGGTAATTATTTGAATAAAGCCAACGCACAAAGGCAGGGACTGCATATATCCAACCACTGTTAACAAAGATTTACTCATCCCTTCTGTATCCATAGATTTTGCTGACTCCACAGGCTCAGCTAACTGCACATGGAAACAGCGTACTCAATATAAATTCCATTTGTACCCAATATGGACAGATATTTTTCTTGTCATTATTCACTAAACAATCTACTGACATGGCATGTGTGTTGTGTTAGGCATCAACAGTAATGCAGAAATGATGATTTAAAGTACAGAAGGGCATGTACAAGCTATATGAAAATACTACGCCACTCATGGGAGGGACACAGCATCTTTAGGTCCCAGCATTCTAAGAGAGATACAGTAACCAATCCTCGCTGCTTAATGACTCTTCAAGAAGGTAGAACTGGTCTTGCAATTTCCTTACAGAAGTGGTCAATGTCAGTAAACACACCCTGAAATCTTACAAAAGTATACAAACAGTAAGGGCAATGATGGAGAATGTTATCGGGGTTTATTGTACTGTGTTTGAATGACATGCCACTTGTGTTCAGTAGGCATGGACTCTACAATAAGTCTTGTCTGCTTGCCTGATTTCACTCAAGCCCACAAGGGCGTGGCAAGGTTGACCATGCAGCTTACTGGCGACTGGCAAGGTTCTGTTGAAAGGAAGTTCTTACCAAGAAAGCCTGAGTGACACAGGCTGAGGCAGAACCTGACATCTGAAATGCTGGTTGGCTGAAAATAAGAACTGAGAGCCTGTTGCTTCTGGCATGTGCTGACTCACAGCCTTTCCGTGCATCTGTGGCTATTTTAGTCTTACTACTCTCCATATTTGCCTTAGTTGTAAGTGTATAAAGAATAATGGTAATGAGTTTTCAAACACCTCATAGTATTAAGAGAAAAGTCAGGGCAAATTCAGACATTCTTGAATTTCCAAGTGAAAATGACCAACTTGCCAAAGATCCCCATGGGCGTGAGTCAACACACAACAGTAAACTTACCTAAAATAGTCTGTGAGTTTTTCTTGTAACTCAGTCGTGTGTTTCTCATGTGTGAATTCTGTAGATGGCAACGCAAGCTGCAAAATCAAAGTCTGGCATGCTGATCTGAAGCTGTGACGCATTAAGAAAAACCAAAGGCTCAAACTTTTAAGTAACCACATAGGACTGTTTACCAATTTTCTTCTTCCACACAGACATTGTTTTAGATGAGGATATTTCACAGCATCATTAAATGGGCCTTGGATGCCTTGCAGTGAGCAGAATGCAAGCTCTGTGAGGACAGGGACTGAAAAGAAAGTCAGTGCTCTGCCCAGGAGGAAGCAAAACCACACACAGAACCTAAACGCCAGAAGGGATGGCAAACAGACTAGCCAGGACAGAGTGCTGAAGCCAAGAGAGGATTGTTGCAAGACACAGAGGAGGCTCAGGGGAGGGGTGAGTGGAAAGTTCCTGCTTCAGTAAAGATTCAGAGCCTGGTGCCTGCTTGTTTCTAGAGAGAAGCCAGACTCTGCCCCTGGGGAGAAGAAGTAAAGAAAGAAGGAAATCAGAGTCTCATACAGCAAAAGCAGAAAGGAGGGGAGAGAGGGACTGGAAGGGAAGGGGGAGGGAGAGGGAGAAAGGGAGCGACAAGAG
>JADRCD010238018.1:0-14877 GCA_019843815.1 Montemys delectorum
AAACAAAAAAGAAAAAAAATACCAAAACAAAATAAAAAACACAGAAAACCCCACAAGTGTGTTTTGTGTTGGCCAGCTAATTGCTCCTGGGCATAGGGCTACTCTGAGGTAAGGTCATACACCTAATGACACTCCTGTGGAGAAAACTGACTTTCCCTCTCCCAGCAGGTATCAGTTGCAAGTAGCTTCCTGGTTAGGGGAAAGGCTCAGGACCTACTTTTCCTTCTCAGTGCTGCTGAAATTTTGTCTGATTTGAACCTGTGCAGGTCTTGTACTCGCTGTGAGAGTCTCTGAGTAGGACTTTTCTTTTTCTTTTTTCTGATTGATTGATGGATGATATAGGAGGGCCCAGCCCATTGTGGGTAGGTGGTCCTGGCCAAACAAACTGAGCAAGCCAGGATGAATGAGTAAGCCAGTAAGTAGCACTCCCCCACGGCATCTGCATCAGTTCCTGCCTACAGTTTCCTGCCTTCTTTCAACTCCCGTCTTGACTTCCCTCAGTGAGGGAGTTTGACCTGAGACTTGTAAGCTGAAATAGTTTATTCTGCCACAAGTTGATTTTGGTCAATGGTACTGTAGGTGCTTTATCACGCACCAATATCCCTAAGGAAGACAATGCCCATGAGAGTCACTGCACTGAGTGTCACGCCCCAAGCCTGAGCTTTCCTGCCTTCTGTTCCTTTCCACCCCAACCCTGGTTCTTTCTTTCCTTTCCTTCTTTCTACAGATCTGGAAGGAGCCTTACTGAATCCTAGGATCTTCAACAAGAATTAAGGGTTTAGTTGTCACAGAGTCCCAGTACTCAGAATGGCATTTGGCACACAGTAGATACATTCCAAGGTGAATGGCACTGGGCACGGTCCCAGAATCATAGTAGGTGCTGCGGAGGCAGACGTGAAAGAAGACGCAAACTGAAATTACACAGTTCACAAGCTCTGAACACTCTTCAGGAAGCAGCTGTAGTAATAAGTGTAGGCAATACTTATTAGATGGTTGCCATAGGCCTGCTTGGATGGATCCTAGGTTTGTTTGTTTTTTTTAATTTTTTTTAAAAATTTTTTATGTGTGTGTAGTGTGCATGTATACACAGGCCAGAGATTGATTTCAGGTATCTTGATCCATTGGCCTTGACTTATTTTGGAGGTCTCTCCCTGAACCCAGAGCTCACTTATTCGGATGACTAGCTGGCCAGTGAGCTCAGGGCATTCCCCCCCCCCCGCCCCCTTGTCTCCACCTCCCCAGCACTAGGATTACAAGATACAACACTGGGCCCAGCTTCCACTTAAATGATGAAGATCTGGACTCAGGTCCTCATGCTTGTACAGCAAGCACTTAACACAGAGATCTTACAAGCAGACTGGTCTCCCAAGCCTCCCACTTGACCAGTTTTGAGGATGAGTAGGAGAAAACACAGCCCTGGGGTCTTCGCTGTATCGGGCACGGGCACGGGCACGGCCTCTGCAGGGAGTCAGAATCCTCACACACATCATCTGACTATCAGGCAGCCTGCGAGTGTGGGAGAAGCCCGGCATCCAAAGCCCTTAAGAGAGTGCTCAGCCAGTTTACAAAACCAAACCAAACCACAAAACCAGCCGTTCATGTTGTTATTGTCTCCTGAAACCTGGGACCAAGTCAGTGAAGGACAGACATTTCTGACTCGAGCTTAAGAATCGAGAACTGTTCTCTCCACCTCGAGGGACTTGCAGAACAGCCACGTATCAACGGACAGGCATGGGATTAAGTGAAATCTTCAATAGTCTGTCTAGGGCAAGGAACATTTTGAGATGGCCTCAAATGAAACCAAAGCAAAGAAAACCAAAGCAAATGAAACTCACCCCACCCCACCCCAACCTTTCTGTTTGAGGAAAGGATCAATCTGTACCTGACGGAGTCCTTTGCTCCTTGGCCTTGAATAAGGGCGGCTGTGTTTGTGTTAGGAGCACCTCCTGCAGAAATCATGATACTATTACTGATACTTCAGACAGGGACCTGGGCAAAGGTGGCTCTCAGAAGCTTTTCTGGCTGTGTGTGGCTCGGGTCTTCACATAGCAAAGACAGAAATGTCTGTCCATCTGTCTGCCAGCCACCCTTTCCTTGCCTATTTACAGTGATCACAATGCCATGCTGTCCTTCTGACTGCTGCACTGTCATGAGCTGTGGATAAAAGATTCATGAGATTATCTAGTAATGAAGCAGGCAGGAGAGGCGAAAGGGCTCAGAGCTCTGGTGTTACAGGGGAGACCTCAGTGCTGATGTCACAGACAGGAGGTGCTGAAGTTCAAATGCAGCTCTTGATCAATCCCCATGGTCTTTTCTCCTAAATACTCTCAGGATAGACTTAGATTTAAATAAGCCATATATAATATATGTATATGTATACATATACACACATATATGTATTATATATTATATAGTATATATAATATATACTATGTAATATACACTATATATAATATATAATACATGTACTATATATTATAATATGTGTGTGTATACACACACACACACACACATATATATATAGTTATAGTTATAGTTATAGTTATATACTCCTACTGTCAAAGGAAGGAGCGGTTGCTTAGCTTAGGGTAGGTGCACTAGAACCAACTTGAATGAGACATAAATGTTTGTCCCAGACCTCACCCTAGAGTAACTGAAGTAGGGTTTTCAGCACTAGGCTCCCAAGACAGTTTTTGAACACCTAGGTTGAAAGCTGCAGACTGGGTTCTCAGTTAAGACTACTCAAAGGTCTGAGTTCTCTTCATTCACACAAAAGGGAGAATGAAAACTTAACATAGTGACATTTTCTGCCCAGTGTGCTGTTTCCTTTCCTTTCTGGCTTAAACTGCCTTCACCATCGTATATAAAATCAAGAATTATCTTCCTAATTTTAAAACCATTACAGTCTCTGCATGGTGTGTGTGAAGTATAGATAGACCAATGAACAAAAAGCCAAGTTGATCTGTCTGTCTGTCTATCATTTTTATTTATCTGTTGCTCTGTCATTTATCCATATCCATCCGTCACATAGAACCAAGCTCTTATGTATGGTGAGCACTCTACCAGAGCCTAGCTAGAGCAGTTAGCTTTTTATTTATTTATTTTTTTAAATAGCCACTTCTTGTAGTGCCAGAGACAGTTACATTTAAAAATAAGCATTCTGGTGGATGAGTTACAGCATGCATGCAGATCATTTTGAGGCCACTACTTGAAACGATGATTATTTTATGCTCCTCATTAACCCTCTATTGTTCTAAAATGAGCCTTCCTCATTCTTTGCATTTGTCCTAAGAGCATAGATGACACAATCTATGACTAAGAAGAAAAACAACTTAAAACTATTATGATCAAAACCATATGGTGATCAGCAGTGTTCCACTGAGTGAGACTGAGTCATGAGCACATCTGATCTCTGCTTACTGTGTGCTTGCTCAGTTGATCCCAAACGGAAGCACTCTGAGGTTTTATGTGTTAAAGAGAAAGACTGTTTCTTTTTGACAATTACATCATTGATTAAAATTGGAGGCAAAAGGAAAATTAAAATCCCAAATGAAAAACTTGTGTCACTTCCTTTAAGAGCCTGTTTGGAGGAACATTGTGAATCTTGAGTCCCCCCCAGTGCCATGGTGGTTCTCCAGTGTCAGGTTACAGCATCCTGCTGCTAACAGTTTGGGATAGACTCCATTTTCTGGTTCTCATTAATGGCCCTCCCTTCACAGAAGCATTTGCCACCTGGGAACTAATGTCTAAAATGTTTGATATGTATCTTTCTGTTCCTGGCTTAACATAGTCTATAGTCCCACTCACTTTATGCTAAATAACATGTTTTCCTTCATGGCTGAATGGCACTCCATTGTCTATATAGCCAAGTTTATTTTGTCTGTGTGTCTGTTGGTGGACACATGGGCTGATTTCATAACTTGACTTTTATGAAAGATTCTACAATAAATATTAATGTGCAGGTATCTCTAATGTATGCTAATGTGATTCCTTTGAACTCTCACCAAGATTTATATAACTTGATCATGTCTTGCTACATACCCCAGGTTAGCCATGAGTTATGATGCTCTTGACTATAGCTCCTAAGTAGTGGGATTACAGGCATGAACCATCCTACCTAAAGGTACATCATTGCCTCCTTCCCTCTGTCCCTCCCTCCCTCCCTCTGTCCCTCCCTCCCTTCCTTCTTCTCTTCCTCCCTCCCTTCCTTTCTTCATTCATCCCTCCCCACTTTGTTCTGTATAAACTGAAGATTTTGGGCAACAGATGTATAAACTGATGGCATGACCACTCTCAAGTATGGTTGAACAGAAGGTTTTTGTTGTAGACATGAGGGGGAGAGCAGCCGGAGGGATCTGGAAGAGTTCAGAGCAGAGAGACAAAGTAGAGAGGGAGACAAAGAACAGAGAGAGAGAGAGAGAGAGAGAGAGAGAGAGAGAGAGAGAGAGAGAGAGAGAGAGAGAGCAGAAATAGCAGGGTTATAAGGAGAAATGAATAGCTGAGTAGCTTTGGGGAGGAAAGCTACTGAGCTGGAGAAGTTTATGGTATGGGGTGGGATGAGGAGAGCTGAGAAGTGCCAGGAAGTGCCAGGATGCCAGCATAGACTCTGAGGTGTGTAACAGGTGTTTATGATACCTCCAAGGGACACTGGAGGCCAGTGTGTGCTTTGGTATGCTAGTAGCCACCAGAGATAGCCATTTGATCCTTCAGCATGCCAGTGATAAGGGAACCTGGCTGCTTTGGTAGAGGCAAACCAGTTTCACACATTCCTGAGGGATGTCTAACTGCTAGAATTTGGGGAAATGGAATTTTCTTTGGACCTGGTGTCTTCTTTCCTTCTCTTTGTTTCATAGGCATCTTCCTGTTGCAGCTCTCTTGGGACTATTAGGGAGGTGGACTGTAAGACAAAGCTGTCATTCTGAGGATGGGACAGCAGAAAATTGGGAACAACCTGATCTCTGATGATGCCATTGATATTTCGACTCAATAAGTCTGAAGACTCTTGACAGTCTTACTTTATGAGATAATGAGTCCTTATTGTTTAAACATTTTTTACTGCATCTTCAGCAGATGTAGCTAAAATCACGCTAATATAAAGTATAGATTAGATTGGAAACTGAAGCTCAGATGGTAAAGTAAGTTCCCCCGTGTCATCAAATAAGAATTTGCAACTTCCCTGTCTCTCTAGTACACTCAGCCAACTGTTTGCATGCAATGTGGCCTGGAGCTTTTCTGTTGCCAGTCTGAGCTTTGGTTTCCTTATCTGCCCATCACCAGAATGTGCTAAGGATCCAAGGGAACCCCGAGTTTCCTCTTTCTCACCCTCTTTGAGTTTTTGTCCTCAGGAATCTGCACTTCCTAATTTCGAATCTTTACTTCCTAATTGTAGGGGGTAATAAACAGCTCTCCCATTTTATGAAAGCTCAGCACATTATATGGAATTTTTTGTTAATAATTTTACGTATGGATGCACGAAGAATTCTCATTCACCCCACAGAGTACCTATAGACAAAAGAAAGGATTCTACCCAAGTCTAGCTTGGTGAACCAATCAGTGTACTGAGGTTATTTACAGGAGCCTGAGAGCAGCCAGAGAGATCTCAAAGAGTCCAGAGCAAAGAGACAAAGTAGACTGACCAGCAGAGTGGACTTGGCTGTAAGAGAAGAGAGAAGGGGCAGAGAGAGGGAAGGGGTGTGAGAGGGAGACAAAGAAAGAACAGAGGGAGGGGTTACTCACAGGAGCATGTGGGAGGGGTTACTCAGGGGCATGTGGGAGGGGTTTCTCACAGGGGCATGTGGGAGGGGTTACTTACAGAGGCATGGGGGAGGGGTTACTTACAGAGGCATGGGGGAGGGGTTACCTATGAGGCATGAGTGACTTATGGGCAACAGAGTCCTTGAAAAGTCCCAAGAAAGCATGAATGACAAGTCACAAAAAGAGCCCTGACCCAAGTCAATAGTCTATCTCTTCCTTTCAAGACAGATGGGACAGGGTTACATGCAGCCTCTGGGTGATGAGAGATTGCGTCCTGTATCTCAGTGAGGCTCTGAAACCTGCCTCCACCTTTACCAACCTTGTGAGCACAGTCACTATTGTCCACGGTGGCCGTGACTGTGAACCAGGGCATTCTGCAGGTCACCACAACTTTGGTGATGGTCGCAGGAGGAGCCAGCTCTACTCCAGCAATTTCACAAAAGACAAATAAATCTTCAGCTTTGTGTGCTGAAAATGTTATAAACATTGCTTCTACAATAAGGAACACATTATCTCATAAAGTAAAACTGTTGAGTCAGGTACGTTCAGGCTTATTGAGTTGAATGGATCAATGACATAGTTTGATGTTTCTTCTACCCTGACGTGCTACGTTATTCATTTGATTAACACAGCTCAAGTCAACCCATTGGGCTCTTCATGTTCTCAGGATCTATCATGATCATATCCTAGCCCCAGAATTCTCCGACATGCATGCTGAGTCTTCACATTGTGAAAGGCAATCCCAACAGGAGAGTGTCCCTGCCAGTGGCACAGTGTTCAGGTCTCAGGGCCATGTTCTCCAGAGATGAGGCAGGATGGGTCCTGGCTGCATGATTTTGAGAAAGTTGCCTTAGTCATTTGAGCTTTATGTTCTTTATCAGGAAAATAGAAAAAGAAAAAGATGTAACATACCTCACTGAGCAAGGACTAAGCTAGGTAAGGGAACACATGCAGGCCCAGGAGGTGAACCCACAGCTTCAATTCCAGGGAGTCCTGCTGAATTCATTAATGTTACTCTGCAGTGCACAGCTGCCTGCTAAAATGCTCCCTTCTGTCCAAAGCAAATGAACCCAGAACCAGGCATAAGGATTTCAGAGCTTTGGTCATGCTTCTTAGCATTTCAGGGACAGTGGTAATCAAAATTCCAGACCCAGTGAATCCTGCAGAGTGATCACGGTCCAGTTGGATCCTGCCTGCGTCCCTGTCTGACTACGTTTGAGCACACCGTGGACTCTCTGGAAGCCCTCAGTTAGAGCTGGAAGGACTTGAACCTTGAGCAGACAATTTCTTTTTCTTTTTTTAAATTAATCATTCCACTCATTTACATCTCAGATGATATCCCACTTCCCAGTTACCCCTCCACAAACCCCCATCCCACATCTGCCCTCTTCCCCTTCCCCTTTGCCTCTATGAGGGTGCTCTCCCACCCACCCACCCTCTCCTGCCCCACCATTGAGCAGGAAATTTCATTCCTTTTTTTTTTTAAAGATTTATTTATTTTATGTATATGAGTACACTGTAGCTGTACAGATGGTTGTGAGCCACCATGTGGTTGCTGGGAATTGAACTCAGGACCTTCGGAAAAGCAGTCAGTGCTTTTAACCGCTGAGCCATCTATCAGCCCCTCAATTTCATTCCTTTTAGCATAGCCATCTAAATGAACTCATTATCACTCAATCCATTTGGAAGACTCAGGAAAAAAAATGAAATAATTTGAGATTTTTTTAACATCAAGATAAAATGTGTTTTATTTTTAATCTTTTAACTTTAACTTTTTGAGAATTTTGTATACATGAACACAGCGTTTATATTATCCTCACCTCTTCCTCTTCATCCATCAGTTCCTCCCGTGTACCTTTATTAGCCTTTGTCTCTGTCTCTGTTTCTACTCCGAGACAGGGTGTGCATGTGTCTCCTTTAAGTCCAATTAGGTTGCCTGTATGCTCATGTGTTTAGGGTTGGGAAACCTATCAGGGAACTTGTCCCTGGAGAAATCTGATCTCCACGACCCCCATCCCAGCAGCCATTGACAGTCATTCATTTAAGGGTAAGGCCTTGAAAAACTTTCCCTTATCTATGTTGGCTTATTGACAGCTATGTCATTGTGGAAGCAGCCATATTGCTGTGTGCAGGACCCTTGTACAATCAGTGCCATGGGAAGAAGTATGGTCCAGATGGGCTGGTGTACAGTTCTGGGAAGGTATGTGAGATGCTCTGCTTGTGATTTCCAGTTTTTCAGTCTCTGCCATGTGAATAGGGAGCATGAAATCAGGGCCATACAGACAAGGGCAGTGCTGGTCAAAGTATTGTGCTACTGCAGTCCCATAGGATCAGGGCCCCCCCCACTCCCTCCCCCCCTCTGACAATTTGAGATGGAGCGGTCTCCATTTTCTGGTCTTTGTTAATGGTCTTCCCTTCCCAGAAGCATTCTTTCCTTGGGAATTAAGATCCTCAGGTCATCAGAGCTTGAGGCTACAGGGAAAGGCAGCAACATTTTTACTGCTAGGTTTGGTAGTGATGGCAAGTAGTGGCTTCTCAGTTCCACCACATGAACTCCTGAATCCCGCTCGTGGGAGAACCGGAAGCACATGGTAAGTATAGGGGATCTTCTGGAGAAGCTCGTTCCAGCCTGTGAAGTACTGTTACATAGCACGCATTGTTTCTGTGTCTTCAAAAGGCCATTCTGAAGCTAGTCTCTTCAGGATGGTAAGGGGAACATGTAAGAACAGTGGATCTGTAAGCACGAGGCCATTCTGCATGTCATTGACAGTGGGTGAGTTCCTAGGTCAGAAACAGTACTGAACAGAGTCCAAGGAGGCTGTTCAGGGCTTCTGTAAGCCCATGTGTGGTAGTTTTAATAGAAATGTCATGCTGAAGAAGGGGTAATCTGCGTCCAGTATAAGTATCTATTCTAGAAAGAGGAAACAGTCTCCCTTCCATGATGGAAGTGGAAGTGGTCAGTGGAGTCAACCTGCCACCAACGGGACACTGACCACCCTTGAGAACAGTGCCATACTGGGGACTTGTCAGTCCCTGTTGGTGGCAGAGTAGACAGTCATGGCTTTGGAGACTGGAAGTCAATGTTACCAAGCTTGAGTGTGTGTGTGTGTGTGTGTGTGTGTGTGTGTGTGTGTGTGTGTGAGAGAGAGAGAGAGAGAGAGAGAGAGTAATTATGAGTGTGTTTGTCTATGTGAAAGAGTGTGTGAATATGTTTGATTTTAAGTGTGTGTTAGTGTGTTTGAGTTTAAGTGTGAGTGTGTGTGTGTGTGAGTGTGAGTGTGTGTGCGTGTGTGTAAGGGTAGGGAGGGAGAGACTGGTAAAAGGACAGGAGATTATGGGGGCAAAAAGCAGAACAAGCAAATTGTCTCAGGAACAAAGAGAAAGTACAAACTTCCCATAAAAACATTTTAAAAGTGACATTTTATTTTATACAAAGCCACGGGCTTCTGATGTACCCATCACTCATTCTCCTTTAATGGAAACATCTTCTGGTACCTTGATGTGTCTGTCAAACCAACGAGTCTGACACTGGTATGTATCCCGGGCAGGCCTCTCCTGCCTCACTCTCTTTAAGTTACCTTTAAAGATTAGACGGCTGATAGGGATGATGGGCTAAGTTTCTCAAGGCCAATTTGGTGCTGTCTAGAACATTCTAGAGGTTGTCCTTGGCAGATGCTTGATGCTCTGTTTTGAAACATAGAAGCATATTACTTATTGTTTTAAGCTTTGGAACTTCAGCTAGAAATCTGAGACACAGGAAATCTCAACATCTTCATAGGTCAACAGCAGTTTCTAAGACATATCAGGACAAGGCTAGTTACTGTCTCAGATACCCCTGGGTTTGTAGTGACTTGATGTGCTTGATGCTATTTCTTGCTTGTTAAAAGTTCAGCCGTCAGTGGAGTGAGGATGGGCCCTGCTTTGATGAAACCCAGGTCATTTCAGTATCACTAGAGGAGAAAGTGTAGTGAGAGCCTGGGGGCTCATAGGTAGGCACAGAGTAACACTTCTCTCAGACATTTTGGCCACAGTTCAGTGACGGCACGACAGCTGAGGGAGGCAGGGAAATACAGCATAGAACACGACTAGGAAGAAGGGAAAATGGTTCAACAAACAGCTGACTGGTGTTGCCTCTGGAGCTTCCAGGGAAGGTCCGAAGACTTAGAGTTCGAGAGAGGAAAGTGTGACTCTAGGGGGTGGGGAAGACAGATTATTTAGCCCGAGGACTTTTTTCAATGCCCCGGCTAGGGACCACCCATATGGAGCAGTGTGTTGCTGCTTATAGATGGGCTGAAAATATTTTGTAACTTCCTTTTTGTGACCCTGAGGACCAAACTCCAGGCTCTGTTGCGCTAGGCCAATGCTCAGCCACTGAGTTATTTTCTCAGTCTGGGGTATTGTAGTAAATTGTGACAATCACTGAGTCATTTGGTGGCATGAGTGGCCAGGGCCAGGAATACTAAATACCCTGCAATATGTGGTTCAGGTGCACACAAGGATAAATAGTGCCAGCTGCTCATCTTAAGGAAGGCCTGGCATAAAGAGGAAGTTGAATTGGGAAGGATGTTTTGCAGACACACAGTGAGACCCTGGGCAAGAAGGGAAATTCCCAGGTCTGATTCCCTCGTTTCTTTTCAGCCACTCACGATGTAGCTGGGTAAGAACACAGGTTTGGGAGACAGACAGCCTGCATTCAAATCCTGACTCAAATGTATTCTTTGGTTTCTGTATCTTTTTCTTCAAAAGCCTGTTAGCATTTACCTTGCAGAGTTGTTTTGAGAATTAAAAAGTGAGCTAATTTATCTGATCAGCATTCAGAATAGCACCTGTCACATGGGGAATACTCATTAAATGATGTCATTCCTCTTGATATTTGCATACAGCTGTCATATGGGGAATACTCATTAAATGATGTCATTACTCTCAATGTTTGCATACAGCTGTTTGCACATGGGATGGCATTTTCCCTTATTTTAAAGGTCTTACTGAGGTATGGCATATATATGTACATGTATATATATATATATATATGTATATACACACATACATTTATACATGCACACACACATACACACACACACACACACCCCTGTGTGTGTGTGTGTGTATGTGTGTGTGTGTGTGTGTGTGTGTGTGTGTGTGTGTATGCACGCGGTAACATACCTTAAGTATGCTGATTCATAAATATCTATCAAGGCACCTACTCTCGGCATCATCACTGAAGGCACAGGACAGAATGTTACTAGCACACATGAGGCCCACTCCCCTGCACCACAAGTTACTATGTCCCAGATATAAATACTAACACTATGGGGTTCTCTTGCCCATTTTTGTTTTATATACGTGGGATTATATAACACATACTTTTCTGGTTTTCAATGTCCTTTTGGGAACTCTCTCCTTACTCTGATCCTCTTTCTCCCCTCCTGCTCTTTATTATAATCAATGAGACAGAAGGCAAATACCTTGGGTGGCTGACCTAGTAAGATGCTTTTTAAAAGAAAATATGACAGTTAAAAAGATTCAGTAAACTTTTGATGCCACATTATTAAATCCTGTTTAAAATCAATATCCGGTGTGGTAGGGAGTTTTAGATGAGTGATTTGGGCTTTCTAGAACAGATCAAAGGCAGGGAATAATGATAAATAGAGCTACAAGAACAGAGCTTCTTTTCTAGGGCAGTGACTCAGAGCAGCCTCGTGGCCGGACTGGCTGTCTGAGTTCAGCACAACTTTCATCTTGCTCTGCACACTTCTCCATGGTCACTTTATTTATCATCACTGTGGCTCACTTCTTTATGTAATGGAAATACACTCTAAGGAACAAGTTGTTTTCCACTCCCTGCAAATGATTCTCTGCTGCCCACACAACAGGAGGTGCCCCCAGATGACCCCAGCAGCCCTTACCCCCAAACATGCCTCCCTGTAGACCCATTGGTATGTCTGTGACAAAGCATAAACAAAAATCTAGTGACTTGAATTGATTTTTGTCTTTAGTCTTACGTTCCAGAGGGAGTCATTGTCTGCTTAATTTCGGGACATAGTGGTAATAATTTTTCTTTCATTTCTACTAGAGAAGCAAAAACATATTCCGAGTTAATGGTCCAGCCAGGCAGGAATTCATCACAGAGTTTCCACACATAGGAGGCCTAAGTTAAAGAAAATAAAGGACACAGACCCCTTCCACACCTGCTGAGTACTTCATACATGATTTTAACAATAGCTCAGAGAGGGAGGAAACATTGAGAGCTATGACCCATTAGTTAGCCCTCGATGTGTCAGAATCCAATGTATGGATTTAGGTCTGACATTGAGAGAGATTGGAGTTGCTCAGCAAACCAATAGGAAGGGACATTTGCCTTAAAGGGACACTGTGATGAAAGAAGCACACCTGGCTCAGGTGTGAATGTCAAAAGCCAATGATTAGCCTGTTTTTTTTCTTTTTCACCTTCATAAAAGGTAAATTTTTTTACTACCCTATCTTAAAATAGAATTAAGACACTTTCAGTATTATTATTATTGCCCAGATACAATCTCCTTTGTTTCTTTGTTAACACGCACAGCTCCAACCATCATACTCTCCAGGTAATCCTCCATCCAAATCTTTCTTGCATGTTCTGCACTTACACTTCCAATCATGGTTGCTTTGAATAGGTTTGGCATCCATAGACCCATATGTTTGAATGCTTGGCCATAGGAAGTGGCACTTTTAGGAGGTGTGGCCTTGTTGACGTAGATGTGGCCCTGTTGGAGGAACTGTGTCACTATAGAGGGGGGCTTTGAAGTCTCCTATGCTCAAGTTACACCCAGTGTGACTTCTGCTGCTTTTGGATCAAGATGTAGAACTCTCAGCTCCTTCTCCAGCACCATGCCTGCCTGCATACTGCCATGTTTCCTGCCATGATGATAATGGATTAAACTTCTGAAACTGTAAGCCAGCCCTAATTAAATGTTTTTCTTTATAAGAGTTGCTGTGGTTGTGGTGTCTGTTCACAACAATAAAATCCTAACTAAGACAGCCGGGCAGCATTTGAGTGTCCTGTCAATATTTCTTAGGTAATATATCTTGGCCCTGACCTCACCATTTCTATGTCTTTGGTACCAAATGCCTTTCATTCTGAATAATGCTAACCTGATGAGTGATGCAACCTACTGTCTCCAGCTCAGACTTCGGATGCAGAGGTACCTTTCTCTCTTTACTCTTTGTATTCACCAAGCCTTATTGCCAAACCATGACACATCTTCCTTCCAAGAACATCTTTACTGCTGTACTTTCTTCAGTTCATACTGCCATCAGAGAATTCTGGTTTCTACTTCTCCATTCAACTACATTAGTGGCTTTCCAAACAGACATCTGTTCTCCTGTGCCCTAGCTCATCAGTATAATCTGAAGAATATCGTTATGAGATCCACATTAAAAGCACCCAAGTCTACCCATGTCCCCAAAGGATGCTACTGAATCACCAAGCAAGACTTTAGGTTCATGAAGGAGGTGGAACATCCAGACCTCAATCAATGTGCCTCACCACATCAAGTGATTGTGTCAACTGATACAGGAAAAGCACTGGGCAAAATCCAATACGCATTCATACTAAAACTTAGAAAACTAGGGAGCCAGGTATGGTGACACATTCCTTTAATCCTAGTACTTGGGAGGCAGAGGGTGGTGGAGCTCTGAGTTTGAGGCCAACCTGGTCTATTCAGCAAGTTTCAGGACAGCCAGGGCTACATAGAGAAATCCTATCTCAAATAACCAACCCAAACCAAGCAACCAACCAACCAAACAAACAAACAAAAACTACAGCCAAACAAAAATAAATAAACAAACAAAAACCTAAGGAAACTGGGAATCAAGGCGTACATTGTGAACTTGATTTAGAATAGCTACCCAAATCTCTATGGCTGACACTGTATGCATGATAAGAGACTGTATGCTCTCCCCTAAAATTGGTGCAAGACAAAAATATCCCCCTATCACTTCCATTCTGTGTTCTGCTGGAAGTCCTTGTTGTGGAATGTCTCAGCCAGTTCAGGATGCTGTATGAAATGTGGCATTGACCAGGTAGCTTTAACAATAAGCACTAGGTCCTCATGGTTTTAGAGGGGAGCCAATGTTTGTGGTACAAGCAGATCAGTTCCTGGTGAGCACCTGCTGCTTGGATTAGATGGTTGTCTTCTCATTGCATCTTCACCTGGACACTGAGCTCCTCATGGGCCTACATTTTCTTCATTTGGACACAATCTCTTACTCCCCCCTTACCACTGCACTGTTTGGGCTCATCTGTCCCCTATTCCTTCATTTTCTTCCCCCAACAACTGCTTCTACCTCCTTGTTCTAATGAAAACTTGTTGAGGCCACTGCTTCTCCTGCTGCCTATCTACCTGTGACAGTTAATCTTAGTTAGTTAATCTTGATGAAAACTAGAAGTACCTGGGAGAGGGCCTTGTGGGTGTGCCTGTGGGAATTATCTTTATGTTATTTGAGGGGAGAAGACTTGCCTACTGTGGGTAGCACCATTCCCTCGGCTGGGATCCTAGATTGTAAAAAAAGGAGAAAGTAAGCTGAGTACAAGCATCCATTGCTCTCTGCTTCCTGACTGTGAACATGATGTGACCAGATACCTCAAGCTCTAGCTGCTGTGATTTTCCTACCATGTTGGGCTGTAATCTAACTGCGAGGCAAAATAAACCCTTTCTCCCTGAGGTTGTTTTTCTCAGGATATTTTATCACAGCACCAAGAAAAGTAACTAAGACAAGGTAGCAGTGTTTTACCTTCTCCCATAACAACTCTTCTCTTCTTGGTATATGAACTGATGATATGACGTTAGCACTCCAAGCTATAGGTAAGGGGAAGGTTTCTCTTGTAGATATGTGGGAGAGTACAGCTAGCTAGATCTGGAAGAATCCAAAGCAGAGACATGAGAAACTAATAGACTGAACATGGCTAGCTGACCATAGAGAAGCAGGAGGAAAGAGGGAAGAGATAGGGACACACACACACACACACACACACACACACACATCCCCTATCTGTCTGTCTGTCTGTCTGTCTGTCTGTCTGTCTGTCTGTCTGTCTAGAGAGAGAGAGAGAGAGAGAGAGAGAGAGAGAGAGAGAGAGAGAGA
>JADRCD010238019.1:0-28698 GCA_019843815.1 Montemys delectorum
TGCTTGCCTAGCACTCATGATGTCCCAGAGTTCTATCTCTAGGACCACAATATCATGGTACTTCAATAGAATAAAGCAGATGTAGATAACTAAGCTGTGCTTATTCAGTAATTCAGTAGAATGTAGACTTCGAAGTTTGGATTTAGACTTGGACTGGTGAAGCAGTCTGTCCTTGCACTGGACTTTGCAATGGCAGAAACTACAGCCATAATACTGACCAGCCCAGGGATCATGAGGGGCAACAGCCAAAAGCCACTGCTCTGGAGTGCCCTGTGCTGGATGCTAGGTTGGTTTGGTATACTCAACACACTTTCTGTGTAAGATATATTCAAGTTAGGATAGTTTACAGGATATAAAGTGTCATTGTCTTTGTGTGAGTCTGTGTACACACATGTGCCTGTGTGGGATGTAACATGTCACAGCATCTTTGAGTTTGTGCATACATGTGTTCCCTGTGTACCTGGAGTACTTTGTTTTTTATAGGAATTACCTCATGGAATTGTAGAAGCTAAGAAGTTCCGTGAGTTTCAGTCAGCCATCTGGAGACTTGGGAGAGCTAGTGTCTGAGAATCCGAACCTGCAGTCACAGGAGGAGCCAAGCACGTGTGTGTGTTTGTGTGTGTGTGTGTGTGTGTGTGTGTGTGTAGTCATGTCCACACTTGGGAAGTTGGACAGCTAGAGCCAGCTTACCAAGGGTAGCTTCTTTGCTCTGTGAGGACTTCCCCTGATTGGACTTTCCCTATTAGGCATGGCAGGCTACTTCACTTAATCAGATGAATAAACATGGATTTACTGTAAGTGATAATCTCATCCAGAAAGACCCTCATGAACACACCCAGAATCACACTTAACAAAAGGTCTGAGAACGTTACCCAGTTAGCACAGAATTAAGTGGCCCAGCATGGGCAGGCAAAGCAGACTTACAAACTTTGAGTATTTAATCTGCACAGTTCATTCTTGGATCATGTGTTGAGGGCCATTGCAGAAGGCTGGATCTTTATCCTTCCTTTTTGATATGATCCTATCTTTATCCCCAGCCATTATCTGCCACTTGCTGAAGCAAGGGACTTCCTGAGGGAAGGCTTAATCTCACTCATTATCTATTCCTACCATTGCTATTTAGAGCACTTGATACAGAAGAACAAGAGGAAATAGGAATGCCAGGAGAAATTCTAAATGAAGGCAGGACTTTAAGGAACTGAAGACAAACGAAAACAAAACACTCAAATGCTTCTCTCTGGGCACATGAGTAAGATGTGCCCCAGGATGAGGCAATAGGGGAAGGGGTGGACTGCGGTGAGGAGACAGGCACTGCCACAGTGGACATAGAAGGTAGTAGCTCTTTGGCTCATTTGCATATGTGAACATTGAGGACTCTTTACAGTTGAGTCAATATTATCTCCATTTTGTAAGTAGAAAGATGGGCAGAGTGAGTGGCTAACACAAGACCAATCAATGTGCAAGCCTTGAATCTGAGTATGAACCCAAGTAGCCAGATCGCAGAGCCCAGTTCTCCAGTGGTATACTTGACTGCTGTGCCCTGATGCTTAGGGTTGCCTAATCTGGCCTCTGTGTGGCAATTAACTGGGCCAAAGCCACTCTCAGCATTCTGTGCAAGGGGTCATGGTGTTCCATGTAGAGGAATCTTCTGGTGAACTAAAAGGAAGACTTCTAGCCACATCTTTTTATTCTGATTACTATCATGAGTGAAAAAAATATGCTCAGGATGGCCATATGGAGAGCTGTGGGTGGGGGCCAGTGCTGATGAATCTCACTTCTGGAGTAATTCTAGAATAGCACCTCTCTCTCCCTCTCTCTATCTCTCTCTCTCTCCATCTCTCTGTCTCTCTGTGTCTTTCTCTCCCCTTCTCTCCCTCCCTCCCCCTCTCTCCCTCCTTCCCTCTTACCCTTCTCTTTTTCCTCTTCCTGCTCCTCTGCCTCCTCCATCCCTCCCTCCTTCCTCTCATTTTCTCTTTCCCCTCCCTTGCTGGTCTTCTCTTTTAACTTTTTTTCTTCATCTTCTTTATCCCTTTCTCTTTTCCCTCCTTCCCCCTCCCTAGAACACAGACCTATTTAAATCTCTCTTCATTTTTCTCACTTCTTTTGTTTCCCTCCTCTTCTTTTTCTCCCCTCCCCCATCTCTTTCCCTCTCTTGCTCTCCCTGCCCCTCCTCTTCTCTCTCTCTCTCTCTTTCTCTCTCTCCTTCTCCTTTTCTCTCCCCTGCCCTCTTTTCCTCCCCTCCCTTCTGTCTTCTTCCTCCCCCTCCCACTCCTCTTCATTCTTCCTTTCTCTTCCCCATTTTGCATTTCTGGGAACCAAGGGCTTTAGGCCTGCCAGGCTGCTGCTCTGCCACTGAGCCACACCCAACCTCATTTGGCTTCTTTGAGCATGGGCTGGAGCCTGAGCCCCACCCCCGCTTCTTTTGCACAGTTGAAGGACATTCCATTTCTTCATCAATTTTTGTGAAAATGTTCTTGGGTGTGTGAACCTTGATGGTGAGCAGTTAACTTCCTCTGGCATTAGGCTTCAAGGACCCTGTTGGAAATATGGATCCACTTTCCCAAGTCAGTGATCCAGATGGCTGCTACTAAGGCCCCTTGCTGCAGATACTAGGAGGCTGATTTGGCCTCAAGGAAATGACGTTAAAAGTCTGGGGTTGGGGAGTAGAATCCCACTGGCTTCTCACAGTCTGCCAGATTCATATTTCCATGTGTTTTGGAAAGGTTCTCCTGCCTCCAAGAGTGACTTTCTAGAAATGGTAGATGGGAACAGGCTTTGAAGCATTCTTCTTGCCATGCATGCCCTTTCTCCATGAAAAGGAGCATGCAGCCCACTTGGGCTGGTGATGTGTCTTGGGGCGCTGCTCCAAGAGGGGAGTGGTGCCGCCTTGGATGTGCATATCACCACGCTCCAAGTACATGCAGGTGACATCGTTCTTACTGGCTCCTCACGGGACAGTTTCCTGGCACAGCTCCAGAAACACTTGGCTGAGATAAAAATCTCCTGTCCCCAGATGCCTTCTGGTTTTCGTGGAGCCAAATAGAATTGTAGGAGAAGGACACTGGGTTTGGAAGTGGGTTTCTGTGGCCACATGTGGGAAATTCACCCCAGGGGAATACCATTCTAGCAGAAAGCAGGCTGCTAGCTCCCCACACTGGCCCAGATGTCTCCAGAGCTCTTGCCTCTGTGGCTAAGAAGTTAGAATTTTGGCAAGCATGATTTTTTTTCTTCTTCCTTGGCATAATCTTTGGTGTTCTTTGTGCAAAATGTTATATGTGTAACCTGACCACTGAAACCTATGGGACGATGGCTTGAATGCAGAGCTTGCCTGCTTTCAGTTTTTCTGTCTGTAGAATGGGTCATGTATATTGCCTGTACCAAAAGATCCTCCCAGGATTTAGTGAACAGAAGCACAGAGACTATTTGTCAGAGGTTCCTCTCCAAGGAGCAGACAAGATTAACTGTTCCCGCCATCATTGTCAGAGTCTCTGCCTTCATGGTTTCTTGATAGTTCTCCGGATTTTACCAAGTGGACAGACTAAGGCTTCATTCCTCCAGCTGTGACCTGAGCTGTGTGACTCCCTGTCCTCTGTGTTGTGAGTGTCATAGACACTCAGGTTTTGATGACGAACGTCAGGTGTTGCTGAACTGAAAATGGACTTCTGGGCTGCTCCCCAGTTCTCTGGGCATCTCATTACTTACAGAGCATGGAGGCCGTGAGGTTGTTTGGAAATTCATTGCTATCCCTAACTCCAGGAACCTTCCCCCTCCCCACCACTGGGGTCCATTTCTGCTTTCCATTTTTATAGAGTGACCTCATTCTTCACCCATAGCTTAGAAGCTGAATATGATCGCAGGAGCTTTAAATAACAAGATCAAACCCAATTTTAGCAAACGCTGACACCATCCCTACTGTGTGCTAACTGTAGGGCTCAGCAACTGGTGGTGTCAATCAGAACCCCAAGCAAACTGAAGAAGTTAAGGTATAATGGCTGTGAGGCTCTAGGGACATGATTCTCAACCTGTGGGGTCTGGAATCCCGGGGTAGGGGTGGGGCGTCTACCTTTCAGCAGGGCTGCATATCAGATATCCTATGTATCAAATACTGACGTTATGATTCATAATGGTAGCAAAATTACAGTTCTGAAATAGCAATGAAAGTAATTTTCTGGTGGAACTGTATTAAACGGTCACAGCGTTAGAAAGATTGAAAACCACTGATCTATAGGCAGACAGTATTGAGACTTGATCCCATCCACCTCTTCCCTGCCTCCGGTGGCTTGAGGCAGGTCACTTCACCTCTCTGAGCTTCTGGCAGCTCATCTCTGAGATGGGGAAGGTGTGTGCACCATCAGGTGGGTGCCTTCAGGACGAAGGGAACAGCCACATCTGTGCTTTACACACGTTGTAGTAGATCAGTTAGTATCTGTGCATCTGTCCTCAGCGGCTCATGGGGCGGATTTGAGGAGGGAAAGTCACAGAAGAATCACCAGAGACCTGAGCCCTGGAGAAGCCGTTGGCGTCTGTGTGTAGGCAGGTGAACATACCAAGTTGTGTGACTGCATGCAGAGGCCAGAAGACAACCTCAGCTCTCCTGCCTCAAGCACTGTTCACCAAGTTTTATCAAGACGGGGTCTCTTCCTGACCAGGAAATGCCAAGTCGGCTAGCTAGGCTGGCTAGCAAGTCCTGGGGGTCCTTCTCTCTTTGCCTTCCTGGTGCTGGCAGTTCAAGCACACCTGGCTTTTTTCCCCCCTTTGTGGGTTCTGGGGATTTCCCTCAGACCTCTGTGCTCAGACGTGTCCCCAGCTTGCCACTGGATATTTTAGCATACTGAATTTTCTTTTGCCAGCTGCTGGATCTCGCCAGCACGTAGCAAGAGTTTTGTAAGATGCTTCTTAGGATGGGTTGGATGCACCACTAAAGGCTCTGAGATTTGTTTTCCTCCTCCTCCAGGGCCTTTTACCTCCCCAATCTCTGAGGCCAAACTTAGATGTAACCAAAACCACAGACAGCCGCCTTCAGACAGGGAGGGAGCCTGAAATAGCTCTGAGGACCCTGTCACACGGACAGATGAGGCGGGTGTCTAGTTTTACAGCAGCTGACTCTGTCTTCAAAAAAAAAAAAAAAAAAAAAAAAGCCTCACTTGTGGTAGGAGACAGTGGTGAGGGACTGGGCTGGGAAAGGGAGTTTGCTTTGGACAGAGGGTACTCTTTCTCTTTACCTGGGTGCAGAGCCTGATTCCTGTGAGTCATTTCACTTGCATTTCTGCCCTATCTGGAGTAATCTGAGTGAAGTCTGTGATTGGACAGATCCCAGGAGGCTCGAAAGCATACTCAGGCGGATGTTGCTTCTACATGGCTCACCTGTGCCTCGTTCACATGGCATGTGCCAACTCTCCCTTGCCGCTCCAAGGGCCTGTCCAGCCGTGTGAGAGGGAATGACCAGCAGAGATGGGTAGATGTCCCACGAATGTGCAACCAAGCACCATTGAGCACCTACTGTGTGCACCACAGGGCATCCCGTGTCGCTGCCTTTTACCTTCATTAGTGACCATGCAGCTATAGGATGTAGTCAGAGCTGTTAATGTCGATGAAGTGGTTGAGGGCAAGCGAGCATGAGGACCTGACTTCAATTCCCAGAACCCACATAAAATAGAAAGATGTGGCAAAAGTTTGAATTCCCAGGGCCAGGGGGAGGAGATAGGAGAGTCTCTGGTGGGTGCACCTATGTTTGCACACCTGCATGCACTTCAGTGCACATGCATGCACACACTCATGCACTTCTAAGGGAAGTGCATCCCTTGAGTCAAAGGAGACAGGCTTATATGGCATCTCTAACCAGATCTTTTACCTTATTCTTCCTCTGCTCACTTTTCTTTATGAGTTTTCCATTTTCACAAGTAATGAGGAACCCCTCTTCGTCCCACACCTCAGGGTTAAAGTGAAGTACATCAGTCACCGCATAGATCTCCTTGGCTGTTGCCCAGGATGGATGGGAATGGATGGATGTGGAGTGAGGTGGTTTCTGAAAAGATCCTTATGTGTGGATGTGCTATGCTATCTCCTTGAAGTCTGGGGTGTGCCTCAGTATGGGATATATATGCCCAGCAAAACGTTTCCTGTGACATTGATAGTTTTGTGACAATATTCAAAAGTCAATGATGGGCAGAGGACACAGTTTCTGATTCAGAGAGGGTCACCTCAGGGCTGTCCACTCAGATAAAGCCCTGGCTCAGAAAACCCCAAACACAGTGAAGCAGACACGGTAATGGGATTTATGCAATACTCAGTTAAGGGTAAACCCAGCCCCATAAACGAATGTCCAGGATTCAGTCTGCCAAATGAAATGTTAAAGGCTTCAAATGGATTTCTGGAAGGGATCAAAGCTAAGTCGTAGTTTGCCTGCCCATGATAAGCTTATCCAGCTCTTCAGCAGGAAAGACCAGCAAGAGAGAAAAGTGAAAGAAACTCCAGATTGTGGGGTACTCTGCAGAATCTCAGATATTTTTCTTTTTTAATAAAAAGGGAGAAGGAGATTACAGGCCTCTGTATGAGGCTGGCATTCCTCACCAGATACCTTTGAGGATGCAAAGAGACACTATGGCTCAGAAGAGTCCCAGTTTGGCAGTCTCGTGGGCTTGTTTCCTGGCCCAGCACCCAGATGACTAAGGCCATTGCAGGCCTTGTATGTGTGTGTGTGTGTGTGTGTGTGTGTGTGTGTGTCCTATGCTTAATGCTTAGTGGTAACCTTGAGCTGGCTATGAGTTTCAAGTCTGTGAGTATGTGTGTGAGTGAGTGTGTGTGTGTGTGTGTGTGTGTGTTAGTGTGTGTGTGTGTGTGTGTGAAGCTGGTTAAGAGAAGATCCATAGTAGAGGTGTCTTCTAGATCACACCTCCAAGCTTTATCTTTGTACCTTTTAATGATTTTTCCTCCAGTAACTGAACCCAATGCTTTTCCATAGGAAGGTATGTAGTAATGAAGCAACTTGGAGCTCTACCCTCCATGGCTTCATTCTCTAGTGCCCCCATCCAAGTTACCTCTGACGGAAGTGTGACTGCAGATTCCCTTTCCAGGGTGACAGCATCTTGGATGTGTGTGTCAGTGGATCATGGGTGGATGATGGGCGTGGCAAACCCTGGGATGGCAGCTTTTCTTTTGCTTTTTTATCAGTGCAGCCAGTAGAGCAGGAGCCTCACTCCTGCCTCATGAGCCTCATGCCTGGTTCCATCCAGAGTCAGGTCCCTCAAGCTGGAAGTCTCCAGTTGGGTTGGAGTTTGAGATGCTGTGTGTCAGAGACCTATGTGCTCTGGCAACAGATGAATTCATTATCAACCATCAAAAAGTCAAAGCATTTGTCTGAGACAGAGTCCTTGCTTCAGTTTTAATGTGGAATAGTCAGTGTGTCTTTCACTGGGTAGTGACTGGTAAGCTTTTAGGATTAATAACTGGTGTCGCGAAATTTGAAAAAGAATGAGACCATAGAGCTCAGCCACCCCCTTCAAGGCCTCCCTTCTTCTTCCTCCCATTTCAGTGAGAGGATTGAACTCAGAGCCTCACACATTGTAGACAAGTGCTTTGACACTGTTGTAGTGCTTTGACTACAATTATGATAGCGACAGCCTATCATAATCTTTCATTTGAAAAACAGATCTGCTGAGGTTTGAGTTATATACTGTGAAATGTATACATTTAACATCTCAGCCAATGAGAGTCCACCAACAGAGCTGAGCACCCGTCACCAAAAGCTAGTGTTGGGATGGTTCCACCAGCATAGTAAGATTTCTTATGCCTATCTGAGTTGTAACCAGGCAACAAGTCACTCACTGCCTTTGGCATCAAAATCCATTCTAGACATTTTCTCAAAAGGGAAGCCCATGCCACGGTGGCACTCTTTGGCTTTGTCACTGACCGTGATACTTGTGAAAACTGTGCGTGTCTCACGGGTCATGTTAACTGTCCACTCAGTGTCTGATGCATCCCTGGTGATGGCTGTTGTGAGTAGCGCTGCTGTGAGTGGCAGCCTACCTGTCTACATCTGTGTCTTCATGTCTCTTCAGGAGATTGTGGGAAATAGAATTGTAGGTCGGATGGCAAATTTACACTTATTTTGTTTTAAATCATTGAACTGTTTTCCAAAGATGGTTACATCATTCAAGAACCATCAGTCAGCCCGTGGGTGGAATTGTCAGTTCTGATTTTACTATGAGCTAGAAGGAAGGAAGACTTAGGGACTGCTGGGTTTGAGACCTAAAACCTGGCGCCTT
Source organism: Montemys delectorum (assembly GCA_019843815.1). NCBI lineage: Eukaryota > Metazoa > Chordata > Mammalia > Rodentia > Muridae > Montemys > Montemys delectorum. The sequence continues at coordinate 8,265 of JADRCD010238019.1, forward strand.
CCTGCTGGAAATGGGTTTGTCCAGGGTCTTCACGGCATACTGGGAGATGCTCAGCTCTGGTCTCAGAGAAACTTCTCTGACACAAGTCAGCACTTCTAGATCCCAGAGAGATCCAGAGCCATTATTCCTGCTGCCTCTCCCAAGCTGGTCTGCCTGGCAGCGGTCCCAGCAGTCTGAAAGATTCACTTTCATAGAAGATGCTTAGGTGCATGCACACTGTTGCTAACTTAGTGTTTATCAGGTGATGAGATTTAGCTTCGAGGCCCACCTTCAAATGCATTCTTTTACTTGCATCGATCACTATAGGCTGCTGTAACAGCAGCCAGAAGACCCACGGCAGTGCTTAGAAAGTGCTGGGCGTTTTGCTTTCTGATAATGACAGTTCCATCCTTGATCAACAGTAACATGGCATCCACAATCCACATTTGAAGATGTTCTTAAATTGCGTAACTCTTTTCTTGTGTGATGATAAAATAAATTACTTTTTTTTTTTAGGCTGAGTTCCTGCTAAGAGGTTCTTAACCTGTGTTTTGGTAGATTTAGATGAAGTAGATCTTTTTCTGGAGGGGAGGGGTGTTCTCTTTTGCTACTTAAAATACGGTCTAGGAAGCTGCAGTGTTAGCCTGGGATCACTGATGACTCTCAGGCCCCACCCAAGACCAGCCAAGCCAAAGTCTGTGGTCATAAAAGCTCTGGAGAGACACATACTTTCCAGAGTGTGCTCAGTATTGCTCAAAATGTGTCCCCCAGGCCAAATGTAGACAGCTCTCTCCTTCTTCAAATGAAAATTTATTGGGACATAGCCATGCTCATTCAATATGGATTACCTGTGGCCACATTTTGCAGGACTGAGAGCCTTCACAGTCTTGATTGTTGGCTTGATGGCATTTAGAATCACCATAGAAACAAGTGTGAGAGAGTGTCTAGATTGTGTTGACTGATGTGGGAAGGCTCACCCTAAATGGTCCTGGCAGCATGCCATGGGCTGGTGTCCCAGACTGAAGCCAGTGGCAGCATACATCCTCCTCCAGTGTACCCTGACTGCTGCCATGCCTCCCCCACATGTCACCCCACGGTGAGCCAGAAGGAACCCTTCCTCCTTAAGATGCTTTGTCAGGGATTTGACCCCAGCAACAGGAAGAGCAGTGAGCAGAGAGTCAAGTGATTCCAGAGAATGGTTCTCTGGAATAAACTCAGTTTTCCTTACTTGTATATGTGTATGTGTGTGTGTATATGTGTATATATATATATAACTATATATCATATATAGTTTTAATTTGTTAGGTTTTTAAATTTAATTTTCCAATTTTGCATTTATTACAGAGTTGGTATTATGTTAAATCTTTTCCTTAAGGTTATTTCCTAAATATTAGAGGAAAGCGACTATTTGCACAGCACTTATGAGATACTGAGTAGAATGAGTAACCTATCACAAGAACAGGAGAGGGTTGTATAAATCATATGCAAGTATAACAGCATTATATGTAAGGGATCAATGCCTTGTGGGTAATAAAGGAGGACACGCCCCCTCCTCTGTGTGTGTGTGCACATATTAGAGAGAAATGGCCAGCTGTGCACACATAAGTTTATTAATGGAATTGGCTTACATAATTACAGAGGCTAAAGAAGTCTCAGGGTATCTTCCCTGAGAGCTGTGGACCCAGGGAGGTTGCTCAGTCTCAGTCCAAAGGTCTGAGAATCAGGATGGCTGATGATGTCAACCCTGATCTTGGGACTGAAGAAAACTGGGTGTTCCAGCTTTATTCCTCAGGCAGTAAAAGAGAAAGCCCCTCCCCATTTCTCTTCTATTTCAGACTCAGGGATTGGATGACTTACACGTGATTGGAGAAGTCCAGGTCCCTTATCCAGTTCATGAGATTGATTATGACTGGCCACACACACACACACACACACACACACACACACACACACAAACACCTTGAAATAATATTTAATCTAGGTGTCCCACAGCACCACTGTTTTGTGAGTGTGTGTGTGTATGTGGTGTACATACATGTTTGTAGGGGGGGAGGGGAGGTCTGCAGGACACACAGCAAACACTCCTACCACTGAGTTGTCTCCCCATCTTTCCTCATGAAGCACTTGCTTTTGTTTTGCAAAGCCTCCCCCCACCCCACCCCAGAGCAACTTAGCATACCCAGCCCTGAAGCAGTCTGTAAAGAGGAAACCCAAGAGGTGTGACCCCCTTCCTATGGAGGTCAGAGGAAAGGCCTTCAAACTTAGGTGAAACAGGGCCTAGGGTTCACTGCTGTATACACCGGGCTTGCTTCCAAGGTCCCCTTGTCTCTGCATCACACTTTAGGAGTGCTGGGATTACTGATGCCTGCTAGTTCATCTGGCTTTACATGGGTTATGAGATCCAGACTCAGGTCCCCATGCGTGCAAGAGCTTTACCCATGGAGACGTCTCCTGAGCTTTGTTTTAATAACTTCTTAAACGAAGCAAGAGACTCAAATCCGCTTGTGTAGAGGAGGTTTCAAAGAGAAATTTGGAATCCCTCTAGTTAAGGGCCATGTTCTAACCTTATGTCTTAAGGTAATTAATTTCTCCATAGAAGATGATACCTTTTTCCTTGTCCGAGTTTAGATTTGATGGCCCTGGGCTATTGGGGTTTTTAGGCCAAAGGCCACTCTGGGAAACTTTGCAGCTGGGTTGCTTCCCGGATCAGGGCTGACAGGAACTGCAGCCTGTGACCCTGCAGGTAGCTGATTGAATCTGAGTAAGGCCTCCCCACCCAGCAGGACTGGGGTGAGGAACATTTGTTGTAATTTCTCTCCTCCTCCCTTCTGGACGATGGTTAATCAGGAGGCCTTGGAAAACAAAAAGTAAAAGAGAAAGAAGAAGAGGGGGACCTAGTTTGGTGAGACCATTCTTCCTGGATGTCCTTGAAGTCCCTGGGCAATGGGATGGGGAGGGGAGGCGGAGGGGGGGCTGCAGCACACGTCATTAAATGGGAATGCAGAGGGATCAGAAGCTCAAATCCTCTAGGATGCTTTTAGCACCTTTTGAGAGATCAAAGGACATGTGCTGAGCATAATTATGACTTTTAGTTAATGATGGGTTTGCAATTAGTGCTGTGGCCATTTGTAGAGCATCTGTTGTGTACTGGGCCTGGGCCAAGTCCAGCCCATCTCTGATTTCTCACAACATCCCCATATCTGGCTCCATTTTACAATGGGAGCTGTTTGAGGGTCCCAAGGTTTAAGTCTGAGGGAAACAAACAGCTAGTAAGCGGCAGAGCTTCCTGTCAGACTCTGTAGCTCAGGCTGCTCTAGGTGCTGCGTGGAAAGTGACTGCTCTAAATCAAAGGTAACCAGGTTCCAGGGCAACTTCAAACCTGAGCCATTGTTTCTCCACCTGTAGCTGGGATGATTTTAGGGCCTAGATAGGTGAACCTCTTCAACTGTATGTATGCTAGGGAGTTAGGTCACCTCAGTCAGGGAGGTGTTTGCTGCAAAGGCCTAAGGACCTGAATTTGATTCCCCAGCACGGAAAAGCCAAGTGTGGTGGCACTATCTCCTAATCCCAGCACTCTGGACTTTCAAAAAGGCACCTCTCCAGGGCTTGCTGGCTAGCCAGCCTAGATTTAACAGGTGAGCCCCAGGTCAAAATGAGAGTGTATGTCTCAAAATGGTCCTTAAGGATCAACACTAAGACTGAGCTCTGGCTTCTACATATACCTGCACACATATGTGCAGGCACGTATGTCATGTATTTATCACATCTAAACTAAGTCCCTATAACGGGAACATGTAATATGATTTTAAAGTGAACTAATAGTTCCTTCCCCAAGAGGGGTGTGAGTCTCTTTTAAATAAAAATAGGGGTCTGAGTGAGACACACTCTGGGCTGCTGGCTCAGCACATCTGGAAGCATCTTGCCTGAGCAATCGGGTTAGCCTGGAGTGAAGAAAGGGGGCTGGAGTAAGGCAGAGGAAAGGTTCTGGCAAGGAAACAGTTCTGGGCAGTTCTACCAAACACATCTTTGCATGTGCGTGTGCGTACATTTGTGTACATGGAGGCCACAAGTTGACATTAGGTATCCTTCCCAGTTGCTTTCTGAATGGAAAGAGATCAAAAAGCAAGGACATGGTTGGTCCTGGGTTTGGGCACCAGACAGATGATTAAAAGAAATAAGAGAGGGAAAAGGACATGACTGTTAGGTGTGGTGTAGGAGGAGGTTTATTGCAGGTAAGAGGAGAGAACAGCCAGAGGCGGGTTTTTAGGTGGGGAGGGAGAGAGGGAGAGGGGAGAGGAGCTGCAGATCAAGGTAGGAGGCCTGAGCCAAGAGACCAGGAGGGTAAAACGGCAGACCAAAGGACCAAGTAACCAAAATGGCTGGATTTTTTAGGGAATGACATCTGGGGTATAGGCAGGCCAGGCTATGGAGGAGTTTAAGATAGGGTATGCTACCCATGTGCTGTAACAGGTAGGGACTGAGGGATGCTGGGAGACCCTAGTGGCCAGGTACACTTTGATATGTCAATGGCTTGAGACCTAACCATTTCCACCTTATTTTTTGAGATGGGGCCCTCTCTGAACTATAGGTTCACAAATTTGGAGAGACCAGCTGGCCAACAAGACCCAGGGATCAACCCTCTCTGCTTCCCTAGTGCCAGGGTTATAGATAGACACATGCTCCAGTATTTTGGCATATGATTGCATATGATTTAACACACACACTCTCTCTTTCTCTGTCTCTCTGTCTCTCTGTCTCTCTGTCTCTCTCTCTTTCTCTCTCTCTCTCTCTGTGTGTGTGTGTGTGTGTGTGTGTGTGTGTGTGTGTGTGTGTGTGTCTGTGTGTGTGCCTATGTGTGTGTTTGGCCTTGTACATATTCTGGTACACACATGCAGTGTGGGAGTCAGTCTTTCATCCTGTAGGTTATAAGGATAAAATTCAGGAGGTTACAAGCATCTTTACCCACTGAGCCATCTTTGCCAGCCCAGTGCACCCAGCTAACTCCTTATCATTCTGTTCCTCAGTTCAAATTTACCTTCTGAGTGTGGCCTTCCTCCTTGTTGCTCTCAATCACCCAGAGGCAACATAGGGATAAGTGTGCAGATGTGTGTCCATAAAACTACAAAGGCGTGAGGTGGGCATCTTTGGCCTACTGACTGTATATGCCTGCTCCTGCCCTCTGGTTGCCTTGTTTCTATAAGGTTTGTCTCCATCTACAACAGCCTTCTCTTCATCTAGCCCTATCTCCTGGTGTACAGAATGGAAACCCCACACAGACAGGAGCTCAATTTCCTTGATGTATAGTGTGGAGTCAGAAGTGCCTAGTGGATAGATAGCATGTGTCTCATGAGAGTCTACTGTGTGGCTGGAGGCTGCCAAACTCACTGTGCTTTGGTCCTTGCCTCCTGCAGAGCACTGGAAACAAAGTTCAAGGCCAAGTGCACAGGGCGAGCTGGGATCAGGTTACCGGACAACCTGGCAAGTCAGCCCAGGGAAGAAGTAGCATAGTGCAGCTGTTCTTCACTCTTCCCAAGGCAGAGCGCTGCTGCCTGGAGGGTGGCCATGGTGTCTGAGCTCTGGGCCCTGGTGGGGATGGAACAGCAGGCCCAGCCCCATCCACTGGATGAATGGAGCACAGTTGCTAAGAGCCATAAGTGGGCTGTGTGGGATCGATTTCCTGTGAACGTCGAACAAAGGGCCTTTCATCAAATAGGGACTGGAGAACTGTCCCCACCAACTTGGGGAGTCTATATCCAACTTTTAGACCTCGATCGTAGTCTAATGAAGCTGGGACCACATTAAAGGTAGGGACCAGCACCATACAGGACCACAGGAGAGGGAAGCAGGCAGTGTTCTGCACCTACTGTGTGCTGGGTGGTTAGTGTCCTTATCCTCTGTGTGAGTGAGAGGAAGGGCTGTACCCATGTGCTATATTCTCTCTCTATTGGTTCTTCATCTTTCTGCTCCCCACCCGTGGCTGCTTTTTAATTTCAATCTACTTACTTTTTACTTAGTCTCAGGCTAAGCTATGGCATCCAGAAAAATGGCATTAATGATGAAACCTATTTCTCCCTAATGTACATCAATATTTAAATGAGTAACTATTGAAAAAGTATATAAGGGTTTGTTTGTTCATTGAACCCCCTGCCTCTGACTCCTAAGTACAGGATTTCAGGTGCGCACTACCACATCAGACAACTTATTTGTTTCAGATTTGGAGCCATTTGCATATAGACATAATGAGCTGTCTTGGGAATAGGACCCAAGTGTAAGTGTGAAGGTCATTTGTGTCCTTCTGACATGTAGCCTGTAGGTAACGTTACACGATGGTTTCTGTGCATCCGTGTTTTGACTGCAGCACATTTCTGGATGCCGGATGTGGAATGTTTTAAAATCATGTCATCATGCAGATAGCTATTCCGTAAGGTCTGGGTTTGGGAATTTTAAGTTGTGGGTGTTCCCTTTTGTTTAATGCAGAGCTTTGTCGGACAGGGTGTTGAAAGGGCTCTGCTAGGAGCTTCATGTTGGTTCTTTGTGGCCTGCCAACTTCTGAGCTGAGCCACTTCTGAGGTGAACTCTGAATCTGCCTGTCTGGTGCCTTCTCCTGACCCCTGTGCTGTATCTTTTCTTCCTGCTGGAGTTCCTCACAGTTTGATGACCTCAGGGGAGTGATGCTTCTTTTGTGGTGGCTGGCATCTAACAGGCTGGAAGGTGGAGATTTCTAGAAACTTTAGTGATACTAACGAACCATCAGTCACAGGCCAAACTGGACTCTAAGAGTATGGAAAATATGACAGTCTCTTAATAGGATGGAGGTAAAAAGTCCTATTGAAGAGGAACATGTGGAAGGGAGATACAGTTGCTGATTATCTTTGCGTATGTATGTATGTATGTAAGTATGTATGTATGTATGTATGTATGTATGTATTTATAGTCAACTACTTTGACTGGAGGTGTTTTCCCTCCAGGATCTGTAAGTATAATGGGTTTGGTGGGTTTTTTTTCCGAGATTCATGTATTAGGAGGAACTTGATCCTCTGTGTGACTCCTAGGAGGTGGGAGGGGCTGTTGATGGAAGAACAAAAGGTGGTTTTTGTAAGATGCCTGGTTATTTTTCATGTGAAGATTGTTATAAAAGTACAAGCTGATTTCAGCACCTTGAGCCCCCAGAGCTTTGAGCCAATTAGACTTTTTTCTTCATGAAATTATTCAGCCTCAGGTATTTTATTATTGTGACAGAATAATATTCTTATACAAAAATGTAATGGGGGGATAGAGGAGGAGTTTGGAGGGGAGAGAATGTGGGGAATAGATTTGATCAAAACGTATGCATTCTTGAAATTGTGAGACAGGAAGAGAGAAGAGGGAGGTAAAGAGGGAGAATAAGGAGGGACACCTAACACTGAGCACCATTTGAGAGGGTCATACGGAAACTACTACTGTAGAAGCTTATTAAAGTACATACACATAGTAAAGAAATCCAGTTGGAGTTGCTTGTCACCGAGTCAAATTACAAGTGTCAGGAATGGGTTACTCTAGTGGAGTCAATGGGGCTTCATGGAAATCTGTAAATCACTCAGGCTATTGCCAAAGCTATTGGTTGCTCTCCACAAACTGATTGTAAGGCCCTTTCACTGAAGTAACACTTATATATCTTATTGAATGCAAAGAAGTAGAAGTCAGGCTGCTGCCTAATGAGAGCCTTCAATCCTACCAACTAGTGTTCATGGTGCTGGAAGGGAAGCTAAACACCAGCCAGTGCTTTGATCTGCAATGGTGATGTGTCTGCATGACTTACTGAGCAATAGTGGCATAGAAGTTGTAGGAGTAACCAACCATTATATGACTGGATTTAAAGCCCACAGCACAAGGCAGTACTTAGGCTGGACGCTGCTCAAGTGCCTGTGAACTTCAGGTTGGATAGGCTATGGGCCTAGGGGAAACCAGTTATTTTTCTGGTAAAGCAATATAGCAATAAAATGACTCCTATCAACATCCAGAGATATTGTGTCTTGCTCGGCCATCATCAGAGAAACTTCCTCTTCCAAGTGTATGAGAACTAACATGGAGACCCACAACTAGATAATGTGCAGAAAGTGAGAGGTTTTGGAACACTCAGCTACTCAGTTCTAAATAAGGTATCTTCCCCAAACCCTCCCTGTTATGTATAGCTTTTGCTACCAAGAATGGACCACACTACCAGCCCCTACATAGTTTCCCTTGAATCCACAGATAAAACACACACACACACACACACACACACACACACACACACACACACAGAGTTGTTCCTTTTTGACTTGCCTTCTTGGCACAATTGCTAGGCATTATTATTTCCCTCCTGGAAAAGTGTGCCCTTAACAATATTCTTATCTCTGCACCTCCCTGATCTAAACTTTAGTGCCTCTGATACATCTAAGCCCTGCTAAACACCTCTGACCTATAGGAGAAGCCACAGGCTGCCACTCCTCCAGAAACCTCACATGGCTGCTTGGCTTTTCTTTCTCCAAAGCATGGCTAACTTTCCTCTCCTCCCTTACATCTATCTCTTTTCCTCCAGGGACCGGAATTCCTGCCTATTCCCTTCCATTCAGCAATTGGCCCATGATTTCTTTACTGACAGATCAAGAACCAATTAGGGAACAGAACAGCATCAGAACCATTCCTACACCTCCCCTCAAGGATCTCTGTGGAAGAGGAAGCAAAGGTGGAAAGATTGTAAGAATCATAGGGGACGGATGACCACAAGAAACCTTTCCAAACACCATAGGCACCATGCACACATGAACTCATGAACTCATAGAGACTGGTCGCATGCACAGGGCCTGCACAGATCCAAGGCAGGCAGCAGCTCTGGAGAGTGAACAGGAGTCTCCCATTGATAGCCAAGAAGGTATCTCCTATTGGCATCTTGCAAAAGAATTTTAGTTTTCTCCAGGGGAGTCTCACTGAAAATGTTAAGCACACTTAAGAGCAGGCCCCGTGCTCAGTGACAGATGGCCAACATAGAAGGCACTTGCTGATGTTTTTGTAGACTTTTTGTCGCACATTCCTTGGTTGGAGCATGTTATGTCTTATTGGTCTTTTGTCCATCTATTATGGCATCCAATTTTGTGTTTTCTTGCTTTTTAATATGTGCTTTCCCTTTTCTCTTTTTTAAAAAAATTCTATTTTGTTCACCTTTTCTATTTGCCTGTTTGTTTTCCAAAGAGAAAGAGAAAGAGGACTGGAGTTGGGTGGGTGGGGGTGGGGGATGTGGGAGACACTAGGGGAGGGGAAATCATGAACAGACTATATTATATGGGAAAAAAAAAGAAATCGTGGAACATGAAAATCTATGAGAGACATGGGTATAGGTGTTCTGTTAAGTTCAAAGTACACCACTCACATGCTTTTCATGGAATCCTAGTGCTTGGTGGGAAGCTTGCTCTCCTGAGGTGATCTGTTCATAAAGTTAAAGTAAGACAGAGGCTGACGGGAGGGGTGGGTGGGTGCATGTATTGAAGTGGTCCAAGAACAGTTGCCTGCTGTCTGTTCCAGGAGTCTGTACAGGGCCGAGCACTGAAGGGATCTGGCTGGGGCCAGTTCTCCCCCAACCTTCAGCTTTGCATACTTGCTGAAAGATTCAGCTGTTGAAGTAGAGACCAGTTCATGCAGTAAATTGGTGTTCTGGGTTGACATTTGCTTCTCCGCCAAGCTCACAGCTCTTAACTGGCTGCCCTTTCCAAACACAACACAGTGAACAGCGGGCACAGCAGGGGTCTGTGGGGCAGTCCCACCCTGTGCTAGAACACTAGAAAATCTGAATAATTAGCCCCTCACATTTCTCTGGATGGGTGGGGCTTAACTTTACGAAGAATGGTAAAAAGATTGATGTGTTCCTGGTAACGGACATCCTCCCTGGGAGGTTTTCAGATGAAGATGACCTGGGTGGTAACCTGGCTTCTGCTACTTGAGCTGTGACTATGCTTCTTTAGCCTTGCCATCCTTATGTCTGCTTATCTGTCCTATCCCGGGCTTGTTCGTAAAATAAAACATGGTTTAATTTTGAATGGTTCTATGTGTTGAACAGATTTTTCTGCATTGAGCGGTTATTACTTAACATTAAGCATAGCATATTTCTGTTGCTATTAGCATTCTGTCTAAGCTCCGCCCCACAGTTACCTGGCAACAGCCAGGTATGCCCCACCCACAGTTACCTGGCAACAGCCAGGTAGGCCTGACTCACTATAAAAGGGCTGCTTGCCCCCTCCTCACTCTGTTGCTCACTTGCCCCTCTTGCTCTTCCTCTCGCCTTCCTGCTCCCACCCTCTCCCCATTCCCTTGCCTCCTTTCTCTCCACATGCTCATGGCCAGCCTCTACTTCTCTACTCGCTCTGCCTTTCTCTGCTTCTACTACCCTCTTGACTCCCCTCACCATGCTCTAAATAAACTCTATTCTATACTATACTGTTGTCATGTGGCTGGTCCCTCAGGGTGAAGAGATGCCTCAGCATGGGCCAGCTGAGGCACCTCTTTCCCCCACACCTCACCACACCTCCATAGAACATATCCCCCCCCCCCTTTATCTTTTTATAAACACATCACTAACCATTTGACATTAGCGGGCTGGGTGTAGCTCGGGAGTAGATGACTTGTCAAGAAGTGGAGGAGGAGGAGGAGGGAAAAAGGAAATTGCATTATCTATACCTCCAAAGCTAATTTAAAAAATTAAGTGTATAGCGTCTGTAATTATTTGAAAATACAAAGCTAAAAATTGTAACCATATAAATCTAGTATTACTAGATTTTTGGATAAAAACTATAATTTGGATTCATGTGTCTTACATACACCTAAGTTCACCTTATTATTGCTTTATAAAATTCAAAGTTTGATTCTACAAAAACAAAAGAGCAAGCCGTGAAACGGCAGTTTGTTGCTTTGAATAAACTTGGCGCACAGCTGAGCCTCTTATTGAGTGGGATAAAACTAACACTAATACCCTGGATTGCTCAAATGTAGATAGATCTGCAACTATTTAGCCAGAGAGTCTTGCAGAGACCTGGGAGAGGAACTGCTCAGTGAGGTACTTCTGTGGCTATAGATGTCCTTGGAGTGAGCTTCCCATAAATTGACCAAAGGCTTTTCACACTTAAATCAAAGGGAGTATGGTTCTTTTCCTCAATTTTTAAAATTATACTTATTTTAGGAGCCGGAGTGGTTAAGATCACTGGTTCCTCTTTTGGAGGATCCAGGTTCAATTCCCAGCATCCACATGGTAACTTACAACTATCTATAACTTCAGTTCTTAGGAAATCTGATGTCCTCTGCTGGCATCTGTGGGTGAGCACTGAATGCATGTGGTACACAGACATATATGCAGGCAGAATGCTTATATACATAAAATAAATACATGCATTTATTTATTTATTTACTTATTTATTCATTCATTTATTTATTTATTTATTTATTTATCTACCTATCTGACTACTGGGTGCATGTGCTAGAGCCCAAGTGGAGAGATCAGAGGACAACTTGTAAGAATCAGTTTTTTCCTTTCAGCATGTGGGTCTAGGGGTATGGAGCTTGGGTCTTCAGACTTGGTGGCAAGCATCCTTACCAGCTGAGCCTTCTTGCTAGTGCCCCACTTCAAGTTTTGATAAAAAGAAAAGGGTCCCTGAATTAAATTCTCCCTGGTATAACTTCTTGTTCATTTTTATTGCAACATTTTTTATATAGCATTTGCATTGAATTGATTCAGCCATGCTGACACATGCTGTTTAAAATGGAACATACAGTGGCCAGAGCCTGATGACACATGACTGTAGGTCTTGGGCAGCTAAGACAAGAAGATCACACATTTCAAGCTCTGTCTGGGCTACAGAGAAAGTTTGAGGCCAGCTCGGGTAGCTTAGTGAGATTCTGTCTTAAAAAACTAAAAGTAAAAAGAGATCTTGGGCAATAGCTTGGTGATTCTGCTCTTGCCTAGCTGCACAGGGGCCCAGGCTCACGATACCACAGTCAGAAAAAAGAAGGCAAGGGGCACTGAGAGTTACCTCCACCTAAACTTTGTCTGTTTTATTGGCTCCTCAGTATGTTCACTCCAGAACTGAAGGTCCATTGTATCCCATGGACCTACAGAGATGGGTGAATCTGGTGTTTTGTCTGGTTTTGTTACTAGAGTTTTATTGGCATACACACTTCCCTTCACCATGCCACAATTAAAACACAGGCCCTGCACCATACCACAATGGGGCCTCCCCGCACCAGAGTGGATGCCCTCTTGACTGTGTATTCCTGTCTTCGGACTTACTAAGCTTCTGTTCTGTCAGGATGAGGCAGAGATGCCCTCTCTTCCAAAACAGACTAGAAATATAATGATTCATTTCTTAGGAAGTGTGTTGAGGCTTCCTGTGGGTACTGAATGAATCTCAGGAGTGTGGGGGGGGTGCAGAGAAAGCAGGGTGTTCATAACAAGAACTACCCGTGGGTCTGCCCTTGTACCTGGGTCTTCATTTGTACTGAGCTTTGAGTGACAGTTCAGAGAGGAGTGTTATTCTCTGTTACCTTAGAAACGGGAAGTCAACACACCAGGCAGGGCCCCTGGGGAAGCACCAAGTTCTGTGTGGAGGCAGAAGATGGGGCCAAAGGGAAACATGTAGAAAATGATTAAACACTGTTGCTGTAGATATACCTAGTCTCTGTCTAGTGTGCCTTGTCTAAGAAAGAAAGCTACACTGGGCTGGCAGGATGCTGTTCCATTGAGCTACCTTCCAACATGGCGGCTGGCAGTTAGCGCCCAATGAGACCACCGACTTCCCATCAAAGTCACAAATGAACTTCAATGTTTTCAGCTCTTACAATGCCTTTTGCCTCCTCTTCTTTACCTCATCCCCCAAAAAAGAGGTTTTTTTGTTTTGTTTTGTTTTTTTGTTTTGTAATCCTTCCAGAGCCCTTGATGTTAGATTGGCAGTTAGTCTCCATGGTGCCTAATCTGTTTACAAGGATTTTATTCTGGTTTCTGCCTATAGAGTGGGGAATGTGCTTGAGTCCAGGCAGGGGCAAGCTATTGGTTCTGGAATCCTTGGTATATGTGTGAGGAGTTTGTGTGTGGAGCATGTATGCATATTTGTGGAGCACATGTATGTGTGTGATATATTTGTATTTGTAGAGCACATGTATGTGTCCTGCACTTATTCACCTAGCCCACTTCACAGGGACCTCAGTGTTGTACCCTGTTCCCCACCAGTGCTATACAATCTGTCATGTGAAGGATTCCCTTGGATTTGGGCTTTTGTGTGACCTTAAGAAGGCAAACTCTCCCGCTGTGATATAGGCCCTCAAATCCAGCAGCTGTGGGGAGCAACTCAGTTTTGGATTCCTTTTCACCTGTGCCCTGAAAGTCAAGGTGACAGAAGCTAGCTTGCTGTTGCCACCTGCCAGTTAAGAATGCAGCCAGCCACAGCAGGGAGCTCATGATCCCCATTGCATGGCCCATGCAGGAAGTCTAAGTGGACATTTTAAAAATAAAGTACTGAAGGGAAAATGTCCTTCTCATTGATGCTCCTTCTGCCTGTCAGTTGTGGGTTGTCTGGGTTGCAGGCTGAATTAGGAGTGTCCATCAGTCTTCTGGATGAACCCCTTGCTCCATTAGGAGACTTCAGAGCTTCTGTTTAGCTTCTGTCCTCAGCTTCCAGCCACCGCATAAATTCAGATAGGCATCTAGTCACCCTCATGTGAAGAGCCCAATGCATGTACTTCAGTTGTCCCTTCTGGCTATAAGCTGTTAGAGACTGGAAATTCCAGGACAGCAAGAGCCCTCAGAACTCAGTGCCAACCAAGAGGCACTTTCATCTGCTGGCCACAAGTGAATTTTCAGGGCTTCCACCATGGCTCAGTCGATAAAGTGTTTACCATGCACATCATCATCTTAGCTAGGGTTTTTATTGGTGTGATAAACACCACGACCAAAGTAACTTGGAGAGGAAAGGGCATACTCCAACACTGAGTGACATCAGGGCAGGAATTCAAACAGGACAGGAACCTGAAGGCAGAAACCGAAGCAGAGACCATGAAGGAACACTCCCTATTTACAGGCTTGCTGCCTATGGCTTGCTGGGTTTGCTTTCTTGTACACCCAGAGCCACCAGCCCAGGGATGGCACTGCCCACAGCTGGCTGAACTCTTCCATATCAAGGATCTACTAAGGAAATGTTCCACAGACTTGCCCGCGGGTCACTCTAATGGAGGCATTTTCTTAATTATGGGTCTCTCTCCTCCCATGAATCTAGAATGTGTCAAGTTGACAATAAACAAACAAAACAAACTGTCACATGAGGACCATGGCTAACAGTTGAAGTTGACTTCTGGCTTCCACGTGCATTCATAGACACATTCATATGTACTTACATGAACATACACACACTCACAAACAGACACACAAACCAGATACAAACAGATGTACACATAAACATTTTTTGTTGTTTTTAGTTTGGGTTTCTATTGCTATGATTAAACGCCATGACCAAAAGCAACTTGGGAATGAAAGGGGTTTATTTTAGCTTACCCACCCTGACCATGGTCCTTCATGAATGGAAGTCTGGGTAGGACTCAGGGTCAGAACCTAGAGGCTGGAATTGAAGCAGATGGTATGGAGTACCAGTGCTTACTGGCTTTCTCCCCTTGGCTTGCTCAATTCGCTTCGCTTCCTTATATAGACCTCAAGACCTTACCCAAGGTGATCTGGGCCCTCATGGCAATCATTAATCAAGAAAAATTGGAACAAACTTGCTCATAGGCCAATCTGATGGGAACATTTTCTCAGTTGAGAAACCCTCTTCCTAAATGACTCGAACACGTATCAAGTTGACATAAAACTAGCCAGTACACATACACACATGAACACACACACACACAAATACACAGAAATATACACACATACATAAACATACAAACACAGAGACACAGATACACACATGTACAGACACACACATACATACTTAGAGATACATGGTAGTTTTTGCCCATTTGGCATTGTGAGGCCTCGTTATCATTATCAGGGAATTTCTTCTAAGCCCTCCACCAGCCTTGTGTTTATCAAGTACAGCCACAGGGATGCCGTCTAAGCAGGGTTTTCATGGCTGGGCATTTCAAGCAGCCCAAGGTGATCACACCAGAACTCCTCGGCGAGGAAAACAATATAATTCAATTTAGCGATAACATAATTAATTAGGAAGCAAATTGCATTAAGTAGCTCTTTATTTTGATGGCACTCTATCAAGAATTTAGCAGCACTGGGGCCCACCATGCTGCTCTTTCAGACCTGCTCACAGCACCAGTAACAGCAGCTCATGTTTCTGAGACAACTTAGCGCTGTAGGTTCAAAGTCCAGGCTTGGTCATGTCTGACCTTGCATAAACTTTGAACATGCCTGTGACATAGGCCTGTGGCTTATGGCATGTCTTCTACAGGTGCCTGCTGAATAGGGCCCATCGCTCCCTAAGGGCTGGAAAGAGTTGTTTAGATCCAGGCATGTGGGCACTGGGCTCTCCTTCTTTACTGAAGGCACTGCCCTTCCCTAATAGAGCTTGGTATCAGTCTCTAGAAAAGGTACAGAGAAACTTTTAACTTTGTGAAGTGGTGATATCTATGACGATTACACTCAAGAACTGTGTCATCATATTACAAAACAAAACAAAACAAAACAAAAAAACAAATGTTTCTCTGGCTGGAAAGATGGTAAGTCTGGCCTCATACCTGCCTGTAAGTGTTGTTGTGGAAGAAAGAGACAGGAGGATCACCGGGACTTGCTGGATGCCAGCCTAGCTCCAGGTTCAGTGAGGTACACCCGACAGCCTCCTCTGACTACCGCGCATGCACACAAGCATGCGCAGCAGTACACTGGGAGCTTTTGAGTCTTTGTTTCTGGGTGGGGCTATGACCTCAGGAGCTACAGTGTCAGGGGCAATGTTGTCTGGTCTCATGATGGGTGGCTCATTAAATTCTGTAGTAGAATTGGAAGCATAACACTGCTTCTCACAAATACCATTCAGGTCACCAGGAATGCCTTGAGGCGTCCTTTCTATATCTGGGCTGGGTAGCGTTAGTCTCCTGTCTGCAGCGCACACCCTACCTCATACAAATCCTTTGTTTTCTTTGGCAATATTCTCGTGTTGCCCAGCATCTCCCTCCCACCCCCATACTTGCTATGGAACTAAGAATGCTCTTGAACTTCTTATCTTCCTGCCTCCACCTCCCAAGGAGTAGGATTAGAGGCACACCGCACCATTGTACCTAATTTCTGCTGTGCCGGGGATGCAGCTTAGGGTGTCCTGTGAGGCAAACACTACCAACTGAGCCAACCACTAGCCCCCTTTCAGGAGCAACTGTTAAAACCAGTTGAATCAGTGTGGTGCAGTGGACATTCCCTCTCGGAGCCTCTTCACACCATCCTGTCTGTTAAGAAATTCCACTAGGATGGTGGTTGTGGGTCAAAGTCAATGCCATACACATCACTCACTGCTAATGCGCTACTGTAGGGGGTGACCTTGTGGGACCCTGGGGCTGAATCAGACCTAAACTGTTGGACCTTGTGATTCTTTGGTCACTTGTGAAATCTGGTTCCCTTCTTACCTTCTAGTTGCTGGCCTTTTTCACACCCCCTTCTTTTCTGCTTTCCAGTAAAGTCCAAAATAGAATGAAATTGCAAGTTGGTGTTGACCCGTGACTCTTTCTAGCCCGGAAGGAGTTGACTTTGGCACCCTTCGACGGGTCTGGGCTCTTTCTGTTCACTTTTAGAAGGCGGCTCTGAGGAAGGTCTTTGTAATTTGTGTCTCTTTTCTCTGACTAAGGCTTTCTGTGCTTCTGATAGGTGTCATTGTGGGCAGATGCCTTGGCCTGGTTTCTGAAGCCCAATTTGGTTCTCACTGCTGTCTAAATCGGGTGTCTGAAAACCACAGGAAGCTGCCTTCTTCTGCTAGCAGCTAAACGCATCTCACACATGCTACCATGGTCTTGGCCAGTGGGTTTGGAAAAACTGTGGCAGTTTTCCAGGTGGGAGCTGCACATCGAGTTACTCGTTAGCAAATGCACATGTGCTCTTGTGAACACCCAGCAGAAAACCTGAGTCCTGTGCCTGACCTAGGATCATGCTGATTCAGGGCTTAGAACAAACTTCAGAAATTGGGATTGCATTTCTCCTGGGCTTCTGGGTAGAATAATCCCTTAAGAACTGGGATTATCTTTAAGCATTCTGTCCATGAGTACATGTCACTGTAGTTAGGAGGCAGTGTGTGTATTTGTGTGTATGTATATGTGAGTGGGTGATTGTGGGGAGCTGGGTCGTGATTGATGCTGGGTATCTTACTCCCAACCTTATTTTTCTAGACAGGGTCTCTCTGGAGCTCAGACTTTCAGCCAGACTAGCTGGGCACTGAACCCCATAGATCTTGCCTCTGCCCCTCTATGCCTAGGATTATAGGCACAGGCTACTCTAAAGCTTTACATGTAAGTGCTGGGGAGTAAAGACAGGTCCTCATGCTTGCATGGAAAACATTTAACTCACTGAGCCACCTCCCCGGCTGAGGCACAGATAATATTAAAGCCAAGATTTCACAGGCGCCTTAAAAGAAAGCTGTGCCGCCCCCATGTCAGGGAGCTGGAGGCTGAGTTGCTACCACAGGGCACGAGATCTGGAAGTGACAGGAAGAAATCACACCTGGTCCTGTGCACCTTCTGGAAGAGCACTCAGGAAGCTCAGGTCACATAGAGCTGCAGTGAGCTGAGACCCACAGACTGGGCATGCTAAAGTGGGGGGAGGGGAGGAGGAAGAGGAGAATGAGCAGGAAAAGGAAGAGTGACTGGGAAGGGAGAAGAAATGCAGGGGCTTTTAGAAGATGCCTAAGACAGCCCTTATGGGCAGGCTGCCTTATGAGATGGTCTGCTATGTCCCCTTTCCCTTCCTTGCTTCATCTCAGCACTCAAGCTATGTCCAGTGCCTTCTGAGCATACAGAGTAATTCACTCAATGGGCATTGGCAAGTAAGGAGATAAGAAGATGACTTTTTGTCGCCTGACTCTTAGACAAACCGTCCTAGTGTTAGGCATTTCCCCTACTGTCCTGAGGGGCTTGTGGCCCCTCCTGACCCTTGACCCCACAGATGAGTGTCAGGGAATTTGAGTATCTGCCTCTTTGCCTTCCCAGATGAGCACAATGCTCTCCCGCTGCCTTCTCAACCTGCCCTTCCTCATTTCTGTTGCTCCCAGGTTTCCTAGGCCCCAGTGGTGTTTGGGTAGCAAATGATAGAGATCAACCTGGTCTCTTCAGGTCCCTCAGAGTAACTTGGAAACTCCTAGAGAGTTCACAGAAACTCAGGTAGAGTCCTCAGAGAGAGCAAATGCTGTTCTCTGGCTCACACAGCCATGAGTTACCTCAGGAGCTGTGGAGAGTTTGAGGATCTTGAAGATAATGATGCTAGAGAGTAGAAGCTTCTTCACCTGGTGCCAACAATGCCCTCTAGCACATAGTAGGTGCTCAATAAATATTTGGAGGCTATGTGCTAAACTCACAAATAGGAGCCGACTTCAAGTGGCCATTCTCCTTGGGTATGGTTTGGCTATGGTTACAGGTACAAAGAAGGCGAGAGTTGGAACAGTCGTTTCTGTTACTCTATATCTGGCTTGTGTTACGCTCTGAGGCTCCAGGTTTGGTCTCTGCTGGCTTCAAGCCCGCTTCTCAGCCACTATAGATGACAGGGAGCCTACTTGTTCTGGTCTAGCCTGAGTACCTCCTGGCTCATAGGCCCCAACTGTGAATAGGTGTCTTTGAGAAGTTGTATCAGCTGTCCTGGCTGCCCACAGCAGCCGAGGCTCTCAGAGGAAGATCCCAGAAGCCAGGTTGGCTTCTGTCTTCTTGAATCCCAACTCCCCAGGGCTCCCAGTGGGTGAGAACAAGGGCTAACTGTGACAGAGCCCCGCACCTCTGGGTGGGGTGTATAGCGGATGGAAAGTCAGCCGCCTGGGCCTCGTGGCTCGCTTTATAAAGTGGCTTCTGAAGCCCTCCCGCCACCGGGCCTTGGCAGCCACATGGAATCCCAAGAACTGAGCGAGCCTTGTGTCTGCTGGGAGGAAAGATGTGAAAATGAGGGCTGGAGCAGACACAGGGCTCCAATGCCAGGAGAAACAGGGCACGGTGTTGTGTGCAGGAGACTGAGCTGACAAGAACCACATTCAGTGACTAGCAGGAGTTGGCTCCATGCTGTGGAGGCCCTCCTAAGCACAGGGAGACATTGATCTTAGAGGTGTTTGTGGTGTGTAGATGGGGCACAGGAGGTGACACTGTCTGCTCAGGCAGGGGGATTCTGCACACTGACTTTCCAAGTCTGGTGGTGATCTCATCTATGGTATTGTGTGTGAGTTGGGGTCCCCAAAAGTGTGCAAAGGGGCAGCTTGCCTGAAGACGGGCTCAGAGGCATGAATGTGTGCATTTTATGCCTCTCTCTTTCTGAGACAGGAGTCTCATGTAACTGAAGTTGGCTTCAAACCTGCTATGGTAACTGTCTGGTCCTCCTGCCTTCATCTCTCTCTAAGCTGGGGTGACAGAGGTATACCGTATGTCTGGTCTTTGGGGTGCGAGGGGATTGAACCCAGGGCTCCATGCGTGGTAGACAAGTGTCTCTACACACTGAACCACAATCCGACCTGTGCCCTTTTGTAGCTCTAGGCTGCCTTTGCATGGCTGTGCAGGCAGAGCATTCTTTGTGCGCATGCTCCTATATGCCGGAGTGTCTGCCAAGGGTGTTCCTGAGACAGCAGGCTGCCCAGACTTCAAGCGTGACTTCACCAGTTGCTTACCATCTAACTCTGAGGGAGCAGCCTGGCCATAGCCAGCCTTGACTTTCTCCCCATGTGGAATGGGTGGGCACCCAGTGTTTCACTGAGGCGGTGCCTGTCACTGGGTGAGCTGGCGATTACCTCCCTTCTGCTGCTTTGAGGCGGTGCTGTGTGTGCACACCCCAGAAGTGTGCAAACGAGAAGCTCCGTGGGCTGCATCTCATGTTGACAGCCATGACAAGGAGTATGACATCTTTTCCTCTTTCCTTCTAAGTGAAAGGACCATCAATGTTTGCTCTGATGGGAGGAAAGCAGAAGCCTGAGAGCTTTGGGTTGCTGAAGGGACAGCTCAGGTTGTCTACTCCCCTGCTTCAGGGTGGGGTAGCAGTGTCTGTCCTCCCCCAAACCCCCTGTGTTGATTTTTGTCTCACCTCCAACACACACATACACAGGTAGAAATACATACAAGCTCACATATGTATACATACATAAGCATATGCGTGCATATAGAAGTACATGTATAGTAACACACACATAAGTACATATACATATATAGAAGTATACATATAATCACATATTGTACCTCTCTCTCTCTCTCTCTCTCTCTCTCGCTCTCCAAAGCCAGCCTAGAGCTACAAAAGGGCACA
>JADRCD010238020.1:0-25684 GCA_019843815.1 Montemys delectorum
AGAAACTATCGCTCTTAACCCAGGGAAAAAATGCTAGAGCACTTCCTGTACTTCTCGGATTGGCTCAGAGTGGAAAGGGGCGTGCCTGTGGGAAGCTCGGTCCAGACCCGGAGGCAGAGGACATTTCTATAAAGAAATAAATTACAGCCTGGCTTGGTGCAGACCATTAATCTTAGCACTCTAGAGGCACAGGCAGTCGGATGTCTGGGAGTTCCTAGTTAGAGGACAGCTTAGTCCGCATAGTGACCTCCAGGACATAAGTATGCCAGGGGTATAGAGAGACCCTGTCTCAATCAATCAATCCATGGAAGAATTCAGCTTGGTGACACAGGCTTATAATTTCAGCGCTCTTGAGGCTGAAACAGAATGATCACTAGATTCCAGATAGCTACTATTTAGAGAAAGAGTCTCACTATGTAGCTCTGGATGGCCTGTAACTTGCCTATGTAAAACAAAATAGCTTCGAATTTACAACGCAATTAGCCTGCCTCTGATTCCCAGGTGCATAGGTGCATAGGCCAAGAGAGTTTTTATTTACTTCTTTAAAAAATTATATATATATATATATATATATATATACATATATATTACTGACTGCTCTTCCAGAGGTCCTGAGTTCAATACCCAGCAACCACATGGTGGCTCACAACCATCTGTAATGGGATCTGATGCCCTCTTATGGTGTGTCTGAAAACAGCTACAGTGTATTCATATACATAAAATAAATAAATAAATCTTTAAAAAATAAATCTTTTTAAAAAAAAAAAAAGTTAAAAATGAGTGCAGTCTCTGGGCTCTGCAGAACTATTCAACCAAAATACCATGTTTCCACCGGAACAATAATTATTCACCAGCCTATAGGCATAGCTGGCGCGTGTAAATGACATCATCACCGACCGGACGCCTTCCTTTGAGGGTGGAGAGAGAGGTAAGTCACACTGCGCAAGCGTAGTTACTTTCTTATCTACTCCAAGGCTAGTGCGCCACCTGACGCATGCGCAGTAGGGCAGTCGGGTGTGTATTAGCTGCTTCCCCGCCTCGGTCCCGGAAGTGCCGCGCACTTCTTGGACGTTAAGGGTTCGCGCACCTCAGAGTCGTTTCACCCGAGCACTTGGAGTCCCCTCGAGCTCGAGATCTTTGAGCAGCCACCATGTCGATCTTCACCCCCACCAACCAGATCCGACTGACCAATGTGGCCGTGGTGCGGATGAAGCGGGGAGGGAAGCGCTTCGAAATCGCCTGCTACAAAAACAAGGTCGTCGGCTGGCGGAGTGGCGTGTGAGTGATCCTCTGCCCAGAGTTCAGCGGACTGGCCACCCGGAGGCCTGGCCTCCCGACCCCGGCTCTTGAGAGTCACGGGTACCTTTCAGGGCTGGTTTGCCTGATTCGGATTGGGTTCTGATTAGGGATTTTGTTGGTATCATAAAAACTGCCAACGACAAACTACATCAGAGCCGGGTGGGACTGATGGCCTAAGCCAGTAATCCCAGCGCTCAGGAGACTGAGGCAGGAGGATTGCTGCGGGTTCCAGGCCAGCCTGGAACTTGTGTGAACTTGTGTGTGTGTGTGTGTGTGTGTGTGTGTGTGTGTGTGTGTGTGTAAGTGACCCTGTCCTAATAAAACAAAGCAGCAGTCAAGAGGACCCGAAATTGCAGTGGCCTCTTTGGTTAATGATTAAGACAGGAATCCGACACTCCAAATGCTCTCACCAAGAAAAGAAACATTGTGGTCATTTTCCAGGGATAATAATCGGGAAGCTAATACTACACCTACAAATACTGAAATTAGTACAGCAAACGTCTTTCTCTCACACACGCACACCTCACAATCCCATTTCCCAAAGTGCGTAAGTGTCTTCTTCGCTACTGCCATCTAGGGACAGATATTCCAGGATAGAAGCACACCCCACCACACCCTGAGTTTCCTTACATAAAACAATGACGTAGTTTTTCCCTCTGTGGTGAAGTGGGAGAATATAGATACTGTCCTGCGCAGGTAGTCACCAGAAAGAGAACGTAGTGTGTGTGTGTGTGTGTGTGTGTGTGTGTGTGTTTGATTCTCTTTTTCCCTTTAGTTTTGGTTTGTTTTGTTTTTTTTTTGAAGCTGACCTTAAACTCCCAATTTCCCTGCCTCTGCCTCCTAAATGGTGGATTCCAGATGTGTGTATCACACCCATCTTGCAGCACTTGCCATTTATCTTGTTGCTATCTTGTGTTTAAATGTGAGTGGATTTTCAACTATCCAGTGGATTCACGTAGGACTTTCTCTCCTGCCCTTTCAAGGGAAAAAGACCTTGATGAAGTTCTGCAGACCCACTCAGTGTTTGTAAATGTTTCCAAAGGTCAAGTTGCCAAGAAGGAAGACCTCATCAGTGCATTTGGGACAGATGACCAGACTGAGATCTGCAAGCAGGTAGGTCCTGCCAGGTGCAGCAGAACAAGTTCTCATGATCACAGGCAACATCAGGACCACTGTTTTTAGTGTTTTTCTTGATGAGTTTTTGTTTTAGAGTTTGTTTTTTGTTTTGTTTTGTTTTTTCAGTTTCTATTGTTGGGAGATTTGGGGAGGGTTTGTTTGTTGCTATTTTTTTTGAGATAGATTCTCACTATGTAGCCCAAGCTGACATCAAACTCAGTGGATAACCATGCTGGCCTGGAACTTCTGATTCCCCCAGCATCCTGCCACATCACCCACATCTATTATAACGTCCAGTGATTAAGACCAGAATCCAGTACTCCAAATACATAGACAGGAAACTTACTATGGTCATTTTTCTGGAATAATAATTGGGAAGCTAGGCCTGCAAATACTAAAATTAGTACCACAGATCTCTCTCACACACACACACCCATCACGCCCTCTTCAGAATCTCCACTGTTACCCAAGTATGCAGTATCTTTGGTATTGTCATTTAGGGACAGATATTCTAGGATGTAAGCCTTCAGCGTCACTCCCCACCACATCCTAAATTTTCCTTACATAAAACAATGTCATGGTTTTTTGTTTTTGTTTTTTTCCCTCCAAGATTAAGTGGGAGAATACACAGATATGGGGTCGGGGAGACAACAACAGTATATCACTAGGTAGCTCTGGCTGGAAACTCACGGTGTAGACCAGGCTAGCCTCGAACTCACAGTGATCCACCTCCCTCTGCCTCCTGAGTTCTATAATTAAAGGTGCATACCACCATGCCCAACTTTTTTTTCTTTAATGTGTGTACACATGTGCAAATTGGTACAAGGTGCCTGAGAGACCAGAAAATGACCACAAAAAACAAATTGGATCCCCTGGACTCGGAGTGTTTGTTAGCCCAGTGGTCTGGGTGCTGGGAATTGAACTATAGTCCTCAAGAAGAGGCAACAAGCTCCCTTTGCCACTGTGCCTTCCCTCTAGTTGCCCCGGGTTCACGTTAATACACACTTTGGACCCTTTTTTTTTAATGCTGCTTTAATTCCAAGAAATACCAATCACAATATATTAGTAAGAGTCTACTTTCTATGCACTCCCATCTTTATTGAAACAAACATAAACTATAAAGAGATACGAAGTTAAATACCTTTATTATAAAAAAACAAACAAACAAAAAAACCGGTTGTAATTGAACATCCAAGATGGAGAGGAGACTGCAGTAAATTAGACCCACATGGTGGGAAGGACATCTTCATAGGCAAAAGAGATGCAGGTACAGGAGTCCTCTCTCCTTGTTCAGAATGCAGAGGGTTGCCCTATTCAAGGGAGGGGATTGAAGGGAAAGGCCTTGCTGTTTCCGGATAGGCATCCTCAGAAGCAGGAGCAGTGTGCTCTGCCTTAAGCAGTCTGCTCCATGATCGTCTTCATTTTGAGACTTGGTTGTTTTGTTTGAGGGGTCTCTTAGCCTTTGATGGCTTTTCTGTAACTCTGTGGATGGTTCCCAGAGGATTTCTGCCACTTTTAGGTTAAGGCTGGTGGGACCTTAAATATTCTGCCAACTCAAGGCATTGACATTTGCAATTTCCTTTCTAAGGCCTCGACACTGGATCCATCTTTTAGCCCATCCTTAGGAGCCACATGATGGCCTGGTTCTCCATATTTGTTTTTCAAGACAAGGTTTCTCTGTGTAGCCCTGGGTTTCCTGGAAGTCACTCTGTAGACCAGGCTAGTCTCAAACTAAAGAGATCCTCCTGCCTCTGCCTCCTGAGTGCTAAGCTTAAAGGCGTGCGCCACCACCACCTGGGTCTGGTTCTCCATCTTACCAAAGAATACAGTCGTCAGTCTTGGGTATGACAAGCTCCTAGATTTTGTTTGTTTGTTTGTTCGTGTTTTTGTTTTTGCAGACAAAGGGTGCCACCATGTCCATCTTCTGGATTTTTTTTTTAAATCAAACGTTAGAAATTAACTTTAAATCACTTCATTTACCCGACTGTGCTTCCTACCCCAACCCCAGACTTTTTTTTTTTCTTTTTTTTTAAATGAGATCTCACTATGTAGCTCTGACTAGCCTGGAATTTGCTATGTAGACCAGGCTGGCCTAAACCTCAGAGATCTTCTAGGCTCTCCTTCCCAAGTGCTGGGATTAAAATTGAATGCCACCACGTTTGCCTATGGGTTTTTTTTGGAGGGGGGGGGAGGAGTTCTGTGGTGCTGGTTCTGAGGATTGAACACAGGGCTTTAGTATGCAGGGTATAGGCTATCACCAACCTTCCTATTGTTACCACCCTTTAACACAGTCCCTCCCTCATGTTGTGGTGATCCACCCCCAACCATAACATTATGTTGTTACACCGGCAGTGGGGGCACGCACCTTTAATCCCAAAATCCCAGCACTGGTCTACAGAGTGAGTTCCAGGACAGCCAGGGCTACACAGAGAAACCCTGTCTTGAAAACAAAAAACAAAAAAAAAAAGCATTATGTTGTTGCTACTTCATAACTGTAATTGTGCTACTGTTAGGAATTATAATGTAAATATCTGATATGCAAACCCCCAGAGGAGTCGTGACCCATACATAGGCTGTGGACTGCTGCTCTAAATAGACTTTCTCCCTGGCCCTCAGTGAGCAGGATCATGGAACTCCTTTTAATCTGGTTCTGGATTTAGGCAGCACGTGGTTCTGCATCAGCAGCTGCAGTGGATGACACTTCCGTTCCTCCTCGATACCTAATTATCTGCAGTAGAAAAAGATAACTAGAACTGATGAGGGCTTTCTGTATGTTCTGCTATCTTCAGATTTTGACTAAAGGAGAAGTTCAAGTGTCAGATAAAGAGCGGCACACACAGCTGGAGCAGATGTTTAGGGATATTGCCACTATTGTGGCAGACAAGTGTGTGAACCCGGAAACAAAGAGACCTTACACCGTTATCCTCATCGAGAGAGCCATGAAGGACATCCACTACTCCGTCAAGCCCAACAAGAGCACAAAGCAACAGGTAAAGGTTTGTTGCTGTCCTCCGAACCTAGGGCCATGGAAACATCTGATGCTCCTGCCTCCCCATCTCTGGTGCTGGGATCAGAAGCACACACTTCTAGTCTGCCTTGCTGTACTGGTGGTGGTGGGTAGCAGAGATTTGAGCATTCTGAGCCAGCACTCCCCCAGCTGAGCCACACCCTTAGCTGCTGCTCATCTGTGTGATGGAACACAGACACACGCAAAACTCTTACTTCCTGTCCAGCTCAGAGCCTTGACGACAAGGCTTGGGCTTTGGGTCCCGTGGACACTTTTACTGTTTGTGTTTATTAACATGTTTCATACAGCTCAGCCTTGTCAAGCCAGCCGTTCTGCTACATGCCTAGATTTCAAGCACTCGAAGACTGAGAGCCTGTCTCGTAAAATAAAGCCACCATTTTTTAGATGATTCAGCTCTACAGTACTTTCACAGAGCTTACAACCTTTTCAAGTTAGAAATACTGATGCCTTCCTCATGAGGGAGGTGGAGACAAAACAAGCTTGAGGCAGGCTTGAACTGCACTGCATGACAAATTCTCTAACACAAAGGCCTGGGGAGATGGCTCAGTGCACAAGAGCACGCACTACATGCTCTTAAGAATGCAGATTCCTCAAGCCGAGCTCCATGTTTCCTCCACATCTGGCTCCCAGGGATGTTTCCTGCACATCAGTGCCAGAGATGCCAATGCAAGGCCTGTCAGAACTTAAATGTGTATTGGCAGTGACATCTAAACTCAAAAACTCAAAACATTAGGCATCCTGTCACTCTGAATGGCTATTTATTAGACTTTCAAGGATGCCCTTGAGTCTCTTCTACTCAATGACAGCTTCTCAGGCAGGGATGTACACAGAGTGGGAAGGTTATTGCTGGACGGCTGGGGGGATGCTCTGGTCCATTTTCCCAAAGAACATGTCTCTGGTCTCACCACTTCTAAAATTACTGTGAACTCAGCTATGGGCTCAGGTCCTCAAAGTTCATGGCATAAAACATGGTGGGCTTAGAAGTCTCTGAGGCCAACAAAAAGATATTTTGTCTGTTCCAGAGAAGTTCATGTTTGCAAATTCATGTAACTCCCACCCCACACATTTTCTTGCTTTTAGAGAGCTGAGGACAAAGCCCGAGTCCTCATGCATGCATTACCACTGAACTGATTCTCAGCCGTTGGCAGTGCTTTCTTCCAAAGCAAAGAATTATCTTCCATTTCACCAAATGAGACACTATCTCATTTTTCTAGATATTTCTAGGATTGCTTGTATCTTGGCCATGAAGCCACTGGCATAATGCAGCTCTGTGGAAACTGCTTCTGTTTATGTCTAACGTGAGTCGGTGCAGCACAAAAACTAAATGACAAGCGCCTCTCTCTCTGTCTTGAAAGGCTTTGGAAGTGATAAAGCAGCTGAAAGAGAAGATGAAGATAGAGCGGGCCCACATGCGATTGCGCTTTATCCTGCCAGTGAACGAAGGGAAGAAGCTGAAGGAGAAGCTGAAGCCACTGATGAAGGTTGTGGAGAGTGAGGACTACAGCCAGCAGCTGGAGATCGTAAGATGTGGGCGCAGGGAGCAAGTGGCACGGCCAAGGTCCCAGGATCACGACCTTAACACATTATTCTTGGCTTCCTTCTACCAGAGTAGCCTCGTTCCTGATCATAAATGCTGTCTTCAGTACTTTTGCATAGCTATGACCCAAACACTTGAGAGAGCAGATGAAAGAAAGGAAGTAAGGGGGTTTTTTTTGACTCAGTCTGAGAGGGTTCAGTCCACGACTGCTTGGCCTCATGCACTTGGGCAGGACAGGAAGGAGAGGAGATAGGGGAACTGGAGAGCAGGTGTATCTTACAGACAGGTCCCTGAGATCCACTCCTCCATGGAGACCTTAGCCACTAAAGTTCCCAGATGTGACAAGATAGCACTGCCAGCCAGAGATAAGCCTTTGAATACATGAGCCTGTTGAGGACATCTCATATTTAAACCATAGAATAATATTTACAAGGTATAGGCTAGGCTAGCATGTCCATGTGTAAATAGGATAGAGCAGTTAAATATTCACAAGATTTTCTTCATTTGCCTCTTTGTCAAAGCATTCGTAACAAAATTGTGTTGGCCATATTTATTTTCTTTGAAATAATAAGACATATTTTACACTGAATCTTCTCTTATGGGATAACTAATCATAAAAGTGGAGCCAGATGTGCACCTCTGTCATCCCAGCAAATCATGAGTTCAGGAGCATCCTCAGCTCCATAGTAAATTTGAGACTAGCAGTTACCAACTTTTTACCAGATTATGGTTTAAGCATTATCAGTGAAAGGATTTGATGCTGGGCTGGCTACTCTAGACAGAAACAGCTTGCCCACACTGTAAACACCTGAACTTTTCAGAACCCACCATGGCTTCTCAGTATGCCTCCGGTCTGTTTCACAGGTGGTGGTGACCTACAAAAGTCTAATGCTAGATTTCATCCTGGAGAGGACCATAGTAGCAAACTTTACACACACGGGGCGGGAAGAATATAGATGTCTTTGAAAGGAGTGAGGTACTAGGGATTGAACCCAGGGTCTGTTTTTTTGTTTTGTTTTTTTATTTAACATATATGAGTACACTGTAGCTCTCTTCAGACACACCAGAAGAGGGTAACCCATTACAGATGTTTGTGAGCTACTATGTGATTGCTGGGAATTGAACTCAGAACCTCTGGAAGAGCAGCCAGTGCTGAGCCATCTCTTCAGCCTCTGAACCCAGGGTCTTAATGCTAAACAATGCTTGCTCTCACTGTGAGCTGCAGCACTGACCAGGTGAGTCTTCAAGGGTGTCTTAGCTAGGGTTTTACTGCTGTGAAGAGACACCATGACCAGTGCAAGTCTTATAAAGGACAACATTTAATTGAGTCTGGCTTATAGGTTCAGAGGTTCAGTCCATTATCAAGGTGGGAGCATGGTAGTGTCCAGGCATGCATGATACAGGAGGAGCTGAGAGTTCTACATCTTCATCTGAGAACTGCTAGCCGAATACTGGCTTCCAGGCAGCTAGGATGAGTCTTAAAGCCCACACCCACAGAGGCACACCTTCTAATAGTGTCACTCCCTGGGCTGAGTATATACAAACCACCACAAGGGGTAAGTGCCTTTCCCAGAGTCCAACAGTAGATGCTTAGCATCAAGACTGAACCCCAGACCCAGCCTGCTGCCCTGGCCTCCTCCATGTGAGCAGCACCTAAAACAGCCATAAATCTGTCCTGAGCATTAAAACTGGGTTTATTCTGTGCCATCACCCACCAGCTGTGTTAATGATTGCAGGTATGCCTCGTCGACCCGGGGTGCTTCAGAGAAATTGATGAGCTAATAAAAAAGGAAACCAAAGGCAAGGGTTCTCTGGAAGTGCTCAGTCTGAAGGATGTGGAGGAAGGAGATGAGAAGTTTGAATGACACCGCCCAGCTCCTCAGCTGGAGCACGACCTCGGATGCTTGTTCCTGACAGCAGCAGCAGCAGCTCGTTCTGTGACCTGCCCAAAGCCCTGCTCAAGCGACGTGCCACTTTCCATCTTGTGTTAAACATTTGCCCAGGTACCTGGGTATTTTTTGTTGTCATTGGGGTTTCCAACAAAAAAGAAAAATAACCCAAAATACAGAGTCCAGAACAGCTGTTCACTGTTGCGTATGCCTTTCTAGTTCCAAGGGGAACCAGAGACAGCGTTGGTGGATAGGAAGGTAGAGTTAGTCTGTGACAGATCACTGGAGGAGTCTGTAAAACAAAGTGGGTACACCTGCTGGGAAAGAAGATGTGGTGTTTCTGCAAAATGAAGCCTAGGTCTGGGATGTGAGCATGGACAGAGCTTCCTGGTTCCCTACCAATAGATGTTTAATGACTAGGGAGAATTTGAATTTTTAATTTTCAACAAACATAGTGCCACAACTGACTAAGATTATTCTTGGGAAAATATATAAAGTCATTTAATACTAATTCTTAAAGGTTTGTAATATATGTTAGAATAGTTAAAATTATATGTAATCAATAAAACCTATTTTTATTAAGCTCTGGCTTGCATTTCTAGACAGCTTCCTCTTTGCTCTGGTTTTGCATTCAGTATTTTTCTCACTGCTGTGACGAAATGCCTGAAAAAACATGTTAAGGAAGGTATGGTTTCCCTCAGCTCACCGTGTGATGGGTCATAGGCCTTCACAGCAGAGGAGGCTTGGTGGCAGAATGGCCAGGCAGCTGGCCGTTCTACATCTACAGTCAGGACCCCTGTCCACAATCAGAAAACCCAATCTAGAGACTCTCACAGATGTGACCAGAGGTCTGTTCCCACGGTGATTAGATGGGGGTCCCAACTATCACAAATTGAGGTGGGCACGGGGAGTTACAGGTTTGGTTTGGTTTGAGGGTCTTAGTCAAAGGCCTTTAATCCCAGCACTTAAGGTAGAGGCAGACAGATCTGAGTTAAGGCCAGCCTAGTTTCCAGCATGCTCCAGGATAGCCAGGACTACAGAGAAACCCTGTCTCAAAACCCAAACAGAAAAACATCCAAGAGCATAATGTACCTTGACAGTTTTTTTGGTTTTTCAAGACAGGATTTCTCTGTATAGCCCTGGCTGTCCTGGAACTCACTCTGTAGACCAGGCTGGCCTTGAACTCAGAAATCTACCTGCCTCTGCCTCCCAAGTGCTGGAAATAAAGACATGCGCCACCACTGCCCAGCTCTTGGTTTTGCTTTTAATTTATTTTCTTCCCATTATGAGTCAATACTCCTGCCTCAGCCTCCCAGTGGACTATAGGCCTGTGACCAACCCTTGTTTTTAGAGTTTGTTCATCTACAACCAATTAGCATAGCACAAGAAATTTGGTTTTCAGAAGCAAAAGCCCAACTTTCACAAATGAGGAGTTTCTTTCTGGGATTTGTTTTGTTGTTTTAAATAGGTTCTCAGGCTAGCAACATGACCAGCAAAGGCCCAGACTGCCAGTCTGATGACCTAAATCCTACCCCCAGGACCCACATTAGGTAGAGGGGAACAGGTGACTTCTGTGAGTTGTCCTTACTTCCATTTATTGCAGTAGTACACAGGAACCCATACACACGTGGGAGGCATGTTAGCACATAACTTTAATCTCAGCATTCAGGGGACAAGGACAGATCCAATCTCTGTTTTGGCAGCCAGCCTGAACTACTTAGAAAGCTCCAGTCAGCTGGGGCTTTATAGTGAGACTTGTCTCCAAAATAAATAACTTAATGGGGGAAAAAAAAAATTAGGTAGCCCAGCCTGGCCTTGAACCTGGCCCATCCTGTCTCGATATCCTCAGTACTAAGACCACAAGGTACACATCACCACACCTGTCCTGTGCCAGTGAGCTCTACCACTGCAAAAGTGATCATTTACATCTCTGATAACTCTTGCTTTTCTGAGTGTGAGGGAACTCAAAGTACAATACCTCACAAGTCAGTTCTAAAGCAAGATCTCATAATACAGAGGGGTATGTGTTTACTCTCCAAGGCGTATTCTTGTGAGATGGGAGTAACACATAAGATGGTGACGAGCACAGAGCACTCCAAGTGCAGGGTTCTAACAGAAAGTAGGTGGAAGTGAAGGAGGGACACACAAGATTAACACTCACATAAGCGTAACCTGACCTGCAGAGAGCAGAGTGGGCTGCTGTTCTCCCCCACCCCTCCAAAAAAATTGGATGTGTGTAAGTTCACAGGCCAAAAGAGGGCATCCCTGGAGCTGGAGTTAGAGCTGTGAGCCCAGTGTGGTGCTAGACATTGAACTCAGGTCCTATGAAAAGTTAGCTCTTAAGCACTGAGCTGTCTCCAGACGTCGCCTGCTGTTAATGGTGGCTGAGGGCACACTAAGGATTTATAGAGGTAATTGGCCAGGACGTCTTTAACCTCTGCTGGTTTGTTGTGTATCCTGTGCGCTGAGGATAAAATTCAGACCCCTCCTGCTTAGCTGCCCCTGCAGCCACGCAGCCACTCACTGGTGTGTTCTAGGCCAGCCCTAGGTCTTTTTCCAAGGTCTTCTGGTAGAGCTAGGGTCAGGTCCATGGTCTCATTCAAGGTTTCACACTCTGTACAAAGACCCGTGCATTTGTTGAGGTCGCGTCAGTAGGAAACACTGGCCACCCTTCATCCTCATGGCAGGGGATGCTTCAAAAAGAAGGCCGGCAAAACCCTAGAAGTGCTCCTTGCCTACTTTTTGTTTAAAGAACACCAATCAGTCTGGAATTAAGATGACAAACCATGTAAATCCAGATGTTTTATTCTGTAAAGCACATATGCACATACTTCAAACACAGAAATCAATGAGGGAGGGATGCCATCACAGATCAGCTAGTGACCATCATGCAGCAAGGGACGGGAGATGGATCTGCTGCCCTCGAGTCCCACAGTGCCAGCAGGAGGGTCAAAACACAGGAGGCTGGGTTCCTATGCACTGCCAAAAACACAACAGAAATACCAGGTTCCAAACGATGAGAACTTACACATAGAATCAAAACTGATTCAAGTCATACCATACGGTGAAAGACAAAAGGAAAGAGATCAATATGATCTGAAACAACCATTTCCCAGGAAGTCACTGACTTCTGACTACACCCCCACATCTGAGGACAAGCCAGTGCTGCTGGGGTCAGAGGTCTCTAGTGGCCCACTCTGACATTCCATTTCTGAGGTTTACCACCAAGGAACAGCTGAGGACCAGGCCCAGATGTGTCTGCAGTCCTCTGAACTTCAGCCCACAAGCTCCTTCCCCAGCCATCCATCCATCTACCTGCTGTGGTGAATATTTGGGTTTTAAAGTATGTATCCAGCCTTGGGATAGGTCACGTCCCAAGCATTTTGGGGATTTCCTCTCCCCAGGTCTTGTGGTGTTCCTCCTTTTCACCCTCTAGAGGTCCCAGCCACTGCCTGTCAATTAACATGAGGATGACTAAGAGGAACACAGCCGACAGACTAGTGCACATGATTCTTCTTGTGTCTTACTCTACTGGGTCTTATTACTCAGTAGCAACTTAATCTGAAGCTTGATGTTCCGATGACACATTTATACCAGCCAAGCCAAGGTCTCAAAAGTCTCAGAGAAGACTAAATTAAATTCACATACTAGCCATCTTAAAAGCAACTCACCTCTGCTTTAAAAAATACTAGTGTATCACATAACTACAGTGATTATCTTAACAAGCTTCAATTTAGAACAAAAACCAAAAGTATTGTTTTCCATCTAAGAATGCCTGGGATAAAGTTCTCTAGGCCAGTAAGTTTCAGAATATAGCACATATACTGAATATATAACTCCAACTGAGACAGACATACAGTTAGTTACAGGACAAAAGTGCTGACATATCTAAGTAGGTTTTCTTCCTTTTGAGAGATAGGGTGTCAGTATGTGGCCCAGGCTGGCCTTGAACTTGAGATTCTCCTGCCTCAGCCTCCAGAGGGCTGCTCTTACATGCATTCATCCTCACACCCATCAAGTCTGGAACACTGCTTGAGAGAACACTACACTGCATGGGAATTGTTAAGGCAAGGCGTTGTTAGAAAAACATTGAAGATACTAATAATGGGCAGAAGGGATCATGAATGATTTTTCTAAATGGAATACGAGAGGGCAATGGGACAGAGGAACCAGAGGGTCACAACTGTCCTAAGGAAAATGCTTCCGGTTTTGATAAGCAAGCCATCAGAGCCTTGTGCCTTCTTCCTTCAGATCTCCCCAGCATTGGTTCCACATTACATACCTATAATGGTCATTCTCCTCCTGGAGATGTATGATGTACAAAAACAAATGCAAAAAAAAAAAAAAATCTTAAAAAGAAAATGTATCTCCTTTTCTTAAAAAAAAAAAAAAAAAAAGAGCAAGCCCTGTTTGTGAACATTAGAGCCAACCTGCCATCTCTTCTGCCTTGTGAAGTCAGTCAGCCCACACAGCCCTGTGCTGCCTTCACTACACAGCTGCTTCTCAAGCCAGGAACTTCTCTCACAGGAGCACACAGGAGCAGAGCACACAGGAGCAGAGCACTCCAGTTCCTAGCTGCAGGGTAGGAATGGAACTCTGCTCCTCACTACAGAAATGACTATGACTTGGGTGACCTTGTGCCTAGGAGAGGTGAGCATGTCTGTCCTAACTAGGGGAATAGTAAATTGTAACTTTTTTTTTTCTTTAAAAAAAGTTTCCTTGCAAGCAAAATGAGAAGGAATTACTGCTGTCACTATATGGTCATTGAGCCACGGACATGTAAAAGCCACCAGAGGGAATAGTGGCTTCTGAAATGCAGTGTCCTGACAAAGGTGCAAACGGCTTCCAACACTCAACACACCAATCTGAAACAAGAACCACAGCAAACCTTGGTCCCACTGGTACTGGAACACAACCTGCTCAGCTCTGGCAAGATCCCCACATCCCCTGGCACTACATGGAAGAACCCCACGTCCGTGCCCTCCTGCCCCTCAATGAGGGTGACAAGTTCAGCTGCATCCAGGGCAAAGCACGTGCATCACAGGACCAATTTCCAGATCAATGTTTATAAATATGTACAAATCAGTTACAGGCACTTGAAATGTCTTTGGCTGGAATAACCCAACATTGCAAGATCATGTATTCACAGAGTGGCCAGGCCCTGGCCAATTCAGCAGGCAATGATCATGGTTCTTGGTCTCTCAGAAAATGGGGAGCTGTGGGATTAGGCATCAGCCAAAGCCACCTAGAAGAGAGCAAGCAGACAACTGAGTCAACTAAAGAGCTACTAGTACCTAGAACAATACCACAAGGTCATGCTGACTATCAACCTCTATTACCTTTTGGGGAGGGAATTAATAAGACTTTAAAGAAACTAGCTCACCTAGGAGAAGAATGAACAAAACCCTCAGTCTATATGCAGTTGCCAACCTGCAAAACCACTTGCTATGCCTGGAGAGTTAACCTTTTATTCACTCATTCATTCATTTTGGAGACAGGATCTCACTATAGCTCTTGCTGGCTTAGAATACTCTATGTAGACCAGGCTGGCTTTGAACTAATTGATTCCTTTGCCTCCTTCCAGAGAACTGGAATTAAAGGTGTGTGCCACCATTCCTGACCTTGGATTTGTTTTTTTGAGACAAGAATTCAGGTAGACTAGGCTGACAAACTCACTATGGAGCTAAAGATGACTTTAAACTCCTGATCCTCCTGCCTTGACCTCCCAAGTACTGGGATTATAGGCATATACCATGTCTGGTTTACGAAGTGCTGCAGACTGAACCCACAGCCTCATGCTTGCAAGACAAGCACTATACTAACCAAACCTAGCCACTAGTTAACTGGCCCTGACAGGCACTCTGCTGCATGACTCATGTGTTGAAGGAAGGACTGGGGGTAAAGAGGCACGAGGGACATGAACTCTCCATCAGAGATTATTCCAGAACAGCTATCATGAAGTTCAGACTTTTTTTTTTTTTTTTGAGAAAGGCTTGTTGGCAGAGCCAGGCAGACCCACCCACTTACTCACCTTCTCAGGGCAAAATTCAGGATTGCTCTGCCGCAGTTTGCTGGGTCTGCCTTTGATAACTGCATAGCAGAACATCGTTATGACCATCACGAAAAGGAAGTAACTGGTGTGCATGAGATGCAGGTTTATTAATGAGCGGTCATCCTGAAGAACAAAAGAAGCCAGACATGCATTCCATCACTGATGTTCCAACAGCAGCTCCATGCCTACAGCAAATTCATTCCTTTGTGGTGCTCAGAATTGAACCCATGGCCTCACACACACTAGACTATCACTGAGCTCCATCTCCAGCCCCCCAATAGTAATTCTTAAGTTTGAATGGGCAGTCTCTCCATGCGTCTCCAAAACTACCAAACTAGTCATTATGTGAAGACATGGAACTTCCATGCAAGGGGAGTTGCATGCCACCTGCCAAAGTCCTGCTTTGCTTTGACATGTCCTTTTGATCCTACAAAGCAGCTGGTCTGCTGCCCTCCCTCTGAGACACCCCTCCACAGCACAGCTAGCACATCCCACCAGAGACAGCATTCCTTTTCCTTTTGTTTTCACTACATCCCTGGCTGGAAGGGGCACAGGTTAGCCTCATTCCTGAGATCTCATATGTAACCACAGTAGAGGGGACTTGGGAGAAGACGTTGGCTACCTCCTGTTATCTTCTCTCAACCAGTGCTTAGGGCCTGTTTTAGAGTCTCACTCTTGAGTACAGCTTGACCTAGAACTCACTATGTAGCACAGGCTGGCCTGGAACTCATCTTGCTTCAGCTCCCAAGTGCCAGGTTCTGGGGAATAAATACATATACCAGGCCAGTACAGTCTTCTTTAAGATTTTTACTTTTATGTATGTGTGTGTGCTATGTGTGCAGGTGCCTGTGGAAGCCAGAAGGGTGCACTGGGTCCTCTAGAGCTGCAGTTACATACAGATGCTGTGAACTGCCCGATGTAGATGAACTCTGGTCCCCTACAGAGCAAGTGCTCCCAACTGCTGAGCCATCTCTCTAGCCCCAGACCAGTGAGTGCATGAATGCTTTGCAACCACCTGA
The DNA here is from genome assembly GCA_019843815.1 of Montemys delectorum. Taxonomy (NCBI): domain Eukaryota; kingdom Metazoa; phylum Chordata; class Mammalia; order Rodentia; family Muridae; genus Montemys; species Montemys delectorum. The sequence goes on from JADRCD010238020.1 coordinate 15,941, forward strand.
CTGACAAGGTAGTCAGGCCCTGCTGGAGGAGACAGGTGAACACTGTGGCTAGGCAGGGAAGGCTCTGGAATCTGACCTCTGCCCATCATGTAGCCTTCCCTTCCATCCCATGCTAGCAGCTCCCTGGCTGCCAACATCCGTAACTGAACAGAAATTGAAAAAGTGATAGTCCAGGGAAAAATAAAAAGAAACCCATGTAACACACGCAGGAAGGAAGCGAGGGCAAAAGTCACCAGTGTGGCAGACTGTACCCACTGACTGCTGCACTGACAGCTTCCTCTTTCCTCTGAGGTTAAATGCTACGTAGGCCCCAGTATCAAGACAAATACACACTCTAGACTAGGCATGGTGGCACAAGCCTATAATCACAGTACTCAAGAGGCTGAAGCAAGAGGATCAAAATTCCCAGGTCTGCCTGAGCTGCATAGTGAGATACCGTCTAAAAAGAAGAGAAACAAAGATTTGCCTCTTCCTAGGAACTACTCTACCCTTCTTTATACCCTAAACAGCACTGGCTATTGCTAACACTGACATTAAACAGATACTCTGCATGTAAGGCCTCATACAAATCTCACAGTGACCCTTATGGGTTACAAACACAACCACAGATCTGCTGCTGAAAAACAAATTAAGGAAAAGGCTTTTCTAAACTACAAAGGTACCGAGATATCCACAGCTCTACTGTCTAGTCTTCCAAACCAAGTGGGAACCTAGAAAAGCCAAGACTGAGCTAACCCAAGATGTAACATTCATACACTCACAGTTCCAGGGAGTATGTACACACACAGAGTCACACGCAGAGTCACAGATGCACAAAGGGGGCTTGTTTCACTTACATCTGGAACAATTACGGTGAGTTTGGGATTTAAAGCGTGGTAGACTTTCCCAATGGCACCTTTATAACACCAGAAAGGATTGTAGTCTTGAGCATATTTCGTGTTGGCATCTCTGGCAGTTGTGAAGATCTTGTACCAGAGTGTGGCGTTGCTGTATGTGTCGGGGACACAGTGAGGTGGCTGACTGCAGGGGAGAGGAAGAGACCAGCTCGGTGACCTAAAACATTTATTTGGGCTCCCTCCACACAGCACCCGGCAACACTGAACAGAGCAACATGAGGAGAGGAGAGATAAGACGTTTGGAACAATTATCATGTTCCTCTGAGGCAGATACCATTATGTTTTGAGAGTTGCTTGTTATTACTCGTGTTTTAAGACAGGATCTCAATACAAAACAGAGGCTGGCTTATGAATGCCTAGAACTGCAGGTGTGAGCCAACACATCAAACTTCTATGGTGTTTTTGCCTTTTTTTTTTTTTTTTTTTTTTTTAATACACACATAAGGAGCCAGGCATGGATTGAACACCTATAATCCCAGAACTCCAGAGAATAATGCAGATGATCAGCAAATTTAAGCCAACCTCTGTTATATAGTGTTTGAGACCAACTTAGGCTACATAAGACTATCTTAAAACCAGTCCTCAAAAAAACTAAAATAACTGTACTCATGTATCTATCCCCTACAGATATATATAATTTAAAGTAATAAAAATGAATATCTAAAAAATATAAAGTAAAATATAATTTCTGGGTCCCAGAGATTAAGAGCACCTTTATCTTTAAGCACCTTTAATTACAGCTCACTCTGGCAGGGGACCTGGCTCTTCCTTTTCCAATGCATGATTCCTTTGATAGGGCTGGTTCCTGGAGAGTAGCCACAGTATCACTACCCCACTGAAGCACTGGCATGGGGGCAGGGCTTCTTTCTGGTTTAGTTTTGCTGAGACAGGATCTCATGTGTACCCTGGACCTCCTGATCCTCCCACCTCCACCCTTCCAGTTCTGGGACTACAGGTATACTTCACATGCCCAGTTTGTTCTGTGTTGAAATAGGACCCAGGACTTCATGACTTCATGAATGCTAAGAAAACACTCCACCAACTGAGTTACAACCCCAAACGGGCACGACTGTTTATGGAGAAGTTAGAACCTCAAATTAAATTAAATAATCCCTGAAACCAGCAAGATGGCTCAGAAAGTAAAGGTGCTTGCCACCAAGCCTAACAACCCGAGTTCAGTCCCTGGAACCCTCACAGTAAGAGAGAACTGACTCCTGCCAGTTGTCACCTTGGCCTCCAAAATGTGTAGGACACTTACACAGTGACAGGGAAGACTCCAGGGGCAGCTGTGAGGGTCATGCATGCTGTGAATACCACCTGCTCACAGTGGCCATGGAGAGCACAGTCATCGGCGTTCCAGGCAGCAGGCAGGGTGAAGGTGATATTGATCTCCTCATGGGCTTCCCTGCCTGCGGAAGAATTAGCAGTTTATTGGCAGACACAGGCAGAAACTTATAGACTGTTTGCTGATACTCAAGTAAGTCTGAAGCCAAACTCAACAGGCACCAACTGGCCTGCACACTTGCCCTATGGGATTTCTGATCTGTCCTGATCTGTGAGGCCCACCAGACTAGCACAGCCACAAAGTAGTTCACAAAAGGCTCCTACTTTTCAGTTGGGGCTAGGGAACCATGCCCAGAAAGGAACAAGAGTTGGGCAACTTGAGTGGAGTAATTTTCTGTACCAATGATTCTTCACTCAGAATCAACCATTATCCCATGGATGTGCCTCAAGCATCTCTGCACACACACGGGGTTCTTAGAAGCAGTCTACCAGACTTAAGGAAGGTCTTGGAAAGTGCAAAGTGAAGCTTGCACTAAATCAAGATGTTCTAAGGTCATAAGGAGAAAGGGGTGTTTGCATCTTGAAACTAACAGGAGTGACTTGTATCCTCACTCTCATGGCACCAACTGTCTACTTTTAACAGTCAAAGGCAACAGGCAGGACCCCACCAGCATCTTGAAGACTTGACTACCCAAAGGCTTTTGGGAAACAAAGGTTTCCTTCCAAGGTCCAGCCAGCCCTTAGAATGAACAAAGGCTTGGCAGTTTCCCAGCTTCCTCTCATGTCCTCGATATCACTGAACTACTATGCCCAGGCTTAGCACATACAAGCAGACAGGACCATAATTCATGCTATTTACATTCTGTATTATTTAGTGTAGTAGTTTGAATGAGAATGGTCCTCATAGAATCAAATGTTTGAATACTAGTCTCAAGTTGGTGCAACTATTTGGGAAGGATTATGATGTGTGACCTTGTCGGAGGAGGTGTGTCTTGGAGGTGGCATGCATGCCTTTAATCCCAGCACTTGGGAAGCAGAGGAAGATGGATCTTGGAGTTCTAAGCTTGAGGCCAGCCTGGTCTACAGAGCAAGATCCAGGACAGCTAAAGCTATACAGAGAAGCACTATATAGTAGGGAAAAAAAGTCTCCGCCATTCCCTCACTGCCCCCTCTTGTGGTTAAGATGTGAGCTCTCAGCTGCTGCTCCAGACACCAGTAGCCATGCCTTTACCCAACCATCAGCTATCACAAACTCAAGCCTCTAGAACCATTAGCCCAATTAAACTTGGAGTTGCTTTGTTCATGGTGCTTTAACATAGCAATATAAAAGTAACTACTTAACAAGCCCCTAATTAGTATTTTAAGTATCTCACAAGTGTGAGTTCATGAAGAACTCCCAGGATAACCCACCCCACACATACTATATGGACTGGCTATGAAGGTATATCCCTGTGTTAATTGTTAATTGCTGTGCCAGCACCAGGCTAGCAGGATTTGTAAATGTTTGTCATTTCCTCACCTGCCCCCCAAAAAAGGCAAACAGACATGGGGAGAAAGATCTCCACTATGCTAATAGCTTTTTTATATCAGAAAGAAGTGTGGCATTTGAGCAATAAAGTACTGGCAGCTTGAAGCTGGGAGAGAAGACAAGACAGGAGAGAGTCAGAGAGGGATGGAGGCAGAACAGGAGCAGGGTAGAGAGGTAGAGCAGAGAGAAAGCCACAGGGAAAGACACGGTAGCAAAGAAGTTGGGTTGAGTTAGAGGGACTGCCCCAGCAAACAGGCCAGCAGCCTTATACTATACAGACGTCTCCATATCTTTATTATTAAATCACAAGCAGGGACCCCTGAAAGTCTTGCAATAATGAGCTGTCTTAAAAAGGGTTCCACTACTGTGATAAAACACGGTGACCAAAAGCAACCTGGGAGGAAAAGGTTGGTTTGTTTATATCTCTTATACATTGTTTAGGGAAGTCAGGGCAGGACCTCACCCAGAGCAGGAACCTGGAGGCAGGAGCTGAAGTCATGGAGGGTTGCTGCTTACTTGCTTGCTCTCCATGGCTTGCATTTATAATACCCAGGCTCACCAGTCCAGGACTAACACCACCTGGTATCCTCCAACATCAATCATCAAACACACACACACAGGCCAATCTAGTGGGAGTATATTCTCAACTGATATTTCCTCTAGTTTGTATAAAGCTGACATAAAATTAGGCAGTATAGCCGGGCGGTGGTGGCGCATGCCTTTAATCCCAGCACTTGGGAGACAGAGGCAGGTGAATTTCTGAGTTCAAGGCCAGCCTGGTCTACAGAGTGAGTTCCAGGACAGCCAGGGCTACACAGAGAAACCCTGTCTTGACAAACCAAAAAAAAAAAAAAAAAAAAGGCAGTATATGGATTTTGGTTGGTGTTTGGGTTTTTTGTCTGTCTGTTTGTTGGTTGGCTTGTTTGTTTGCTTGCTTGTTTGTTTTTTAGTACTGGGACCTAAACCCAAGGCATTACACATGCTAGGCAAGCCCTTACCCCACTGAGTTACACCCCCAGCCTGATTCCTATTATTTTCACCTCTTCTTTAATCCCCAAATTTCAAGGCTGAAGGCACCAGGTCTGAGGCTTTTTCTAATTCTTTCTAGAAGCTAGCACACCACTAAATGAACTGTGGACATTTAGAAATGTGCAGACCTGGGACTGGAGAGATGGCTCAGTGGCTAAGAGGACCCTAGAATCAATTCAAAGCACCACACAGCAGCTCACAACTGTCTATAACACTAGTCCTAAGGGGATCCTGTGCTCTTTGGCCTCCATGGTACCAGGCATACACATGGACATTAGCCATACATACAAACAGGCAATACACAATACATATAACATACTTAATTAATTTTAAATTAAAAAAAAAGAGTTGGGGGCTAGAGAGATGCCTCAGTGGTTAAGAGCTCTGACTGCTCTTCCAAAGGTCATGAGTTCAAATCCCAGCAACACATGGTGGCTCACAACCATCTGTAGTAGGATCTGACGCCCTCTTCTGGGATGTCTGAAGACAACTACAGTGTACTTACATATAATAAGTAAATAAATCTTGAAAAAAAAAAGTTCAGGCCTGAGAGAGGACTTTTTCACATACACGAGGCCCTGGTTCCGATTGCAACATTACCAACTCAGTAAATAACAGCCAGCATGACAGCTAAGCAGCTCAAGGGAAAATAACCCCATGAGGAAGTTTGGGACAAGGGACTAAGGTACATATTTTACATATCAAAGCAGACCTGGCCTTCAGCTCCTCCCAGCATCCCTCAGTCCCTACCTGGCATACCCTATCTTCCCTATATAATCCATTCTGGTCTCTCTTCTCTTCTCTCTCTCTCTTGGAGTGTACATGCACTCTCTCTTTTTCTTCTTCCCCACCCCCACCTCCCATGGTGTCTCCTCAGGCCTCAGTCCTTGGGGCCATTGAACTCACCCTGAGAGCAGTTTCCCAATAAACTTGCCTTAATATGATCTAATCTGGCTTGAATTGGCTCATCTCACCGGTGGAGAAATAACCTATCAGATGACCTAAGATTAATCCTAGGAACCTACCTATGTTTACAAACATATCTATGAACAGTTTTTACAGCTTGTGCATCCACACACAAACCCCAGCACAATATACTTATTCATAGATATGTTTGTAAATACACTATGTCTTGAACAACAGGAGGATGGAGTGCTGATTCCCACACAGTCAAAAAACTGAATATAATTCTTGACTCCCCAGACTTAAAATTAATAACCAGCTTAGCTTGATGTTAACTGGAAGCCTTACTAACAACTTCAACAGTCGATTAGCACACATATCTATTCCTGTATCATAAACAGAGAAAAATACTCAGCAGCAAAATCACTACTTCCTGCTGTGTGCTACTTACATTAGACAGATGAACTGCTCACAGTGACTTAGCATGTTTTAAGTGGACACTCGCTTTGTGACTCCACTGCAATCAAAGAGAATATAAAACTATCACAGTAAGACAGTGTGGGATGTTATGTTTCTAAGATGTCCTCATTGTTTTTATTTGTAGTGTGTGCTGGCCTCAAACTCAATATTGATAACCCTGAGCTTATGACTGTCCTGCTTCTACCTCATGACCACCATGAATTCTTCTTTTTTAATTCTCTGGTTTTTGTTTTGTTTTTTGTGAGACAAGATCTTAATATGTAGCCCTAGCTGTCCTAGAACTTGCTATATAGACTACCAGATGGCCTCAAACTTGCATAGATCCCCCTGCCCCTGTCTCTTGATTGCTGGGATTAAACACATGTGCCACCAGCTTTTTTGTTTCTTTTTGAGGCAGGGCATGAAACTCAAGATCCTACTGCTTTACTCTCCCACATGCTGGGATTCTCACTATGTACCACTGCCGAGCCTGGCCTCAGTGCCTTTATGACCTAATACAGTATTCTTACACTTTTTTTTTTTTTTTTTTTGGTTTTTTGAGACAGGGTTTCTCTGTATAGCCTTGGCTGTCCTAGAACTCACTCTGTAGACCAGGCTGGCCTTGAACTCAGAAATCCGCCTGCCTCTGCCTCCCAAGTGCTGGGATTAAAGGCGTGCGCCACCACTGCCCAGCTTTCTTACACTATTTTTGCTACACTTCTCTTGGGTTCAAATAGAGAGCTGGAGAGATGGCTCAGCAAGTAAGAGCAGAGGTCCTCCTGCAGAGGACCAGGGTTCAGTTCTTGCACTCACATGGCAGCTCACAGTCATCTGTAACTACAGATCCAGAGGATCTAATACCCTCTTTCTGATGTTGGCAGGCACCAGGAACACACAGTGCACATACATCCATGCAAAACATTCACACACACACACACACACACACACACACACACCAAAGGATTTTAATAATAAAAAAGTTCAAGTATAAATGGACCTGAGCAAGTAAAACCTATGTTGGTCAAAGGTCAAATACACTGAGGCCAGAAACAGACCCCGCACTCCCAGCTTCTCTCTCCTCCCACTTCACCTCTCCCAGTGCTACAGAGGAACCCAGAGTCTTACACACATAAGCTCAGTACTCTAACAATGAGCTTTGTCTCTGACCCCATGAGTCCTGACTCTGACAAGCTTTTATGAAGAGACTGTGTATGATACCTGAAGACCCGACTGAGTGAAGACGCACAGCAACCAGTCCTCCTTCGCTTCATGAAGTTCAAATCTCAAGAGAAACAGCAGAAACACAGAACAGAACATGGAACCTATCTCAGCTGCTGCCTCAGAACTCTGAAAGGAAAGTAGCTGACACACACCTGACAATCCAATCTGATGTCCAAGGATGGTGGAGTACAGGTGTGTAACATTTCGAGAGTACCCTCCAAAGGGCTTGAGAGGGTCCAAGGTCAAGGTAATGGCCACTGAAATATTGATGGGGCCTGACTCCTCCAGGGACTGGGGCGGCTGGGTGGACGATCTGGCCTGCCCGATGGTCATGGTGCTCTCAGGTGTGGTGGTATCATTGGAAAGATGCTTCAGTGTCTCATTCTCTGATACACACAAGTCCAAATCATTAAACCGGAGCAGGAAAGTATTCCAATCCTTGAGCAAAATAAAACAGAGAGAAGGTATGAAGTCTCAGCATGTCCAAGGCAGAAACAGCCATGACCCTGGACTGCTACACAGCACAAGCGGGAAAGAATGAGATGAGGTTGACCATCTCAAGTCACAGTACACTACCACTCTGCACCTGCAGAAGAGTCTGATATAATTATGTTAGTCCTGGTAATCTGCACATGCTGCAGTGGCTGAGAATTCAGCATATTGTAATTAACAGAAAAATCAATTTGGCTCAAGATCAAACTCACAAAGGGATCTTGAGGGGCTGGAGAGATAGCTTGGTAGAGAGAATGCCATTCCAGAGACTGCCAGCACTCACATGGCAATTAACACTGCAACTCTAGTTCCAAGGGACCTGACACCCTCCTCCTGGCACTTCTCGCACATAGTGCACAGACATAAATGGGAACGAGACATCCATACACATAAAAGCAAATAAATGCAAAACAAAAAGGTGGTGAGGGCTGTGGCAATGACTCAGTGGATAAGAACAATTGCTACACTTACAGGGAAACCAAGTTTGGTTCCCAGCACCCACATGGTGGCTCACAACCATCTGTAACTCCATCTGATATCCCTTTTGCACTCCTTGGGCACATGGTGCACATATTTACATGCAAGCAAACACTCATACATAGACACTAAAAATTAAAAAAAAAAAAAAAAAAAAAAAAAAATCAGTCGGTCAGAGGCAGTGCACACACAGGGGATATCTGAGTTCAAGGCCAGCCTGGTCTACAGAGTGAGTTCCAGGACAGCCAGGGCCACACAGAGAAAACCTACTTTGAAGAAAAAAAGGAGGCAGAGGATCTTAAACGAAAGTGGTGACACATTAAAATCACTAATTCTCATTTATTTTATAACTTGTTCTTGTTTTGTTTTAAGATTTATATATTTATATTACTATATGGGTGTCTGTCTACATGTATGGCTGTGCACCACATGCATGCTTGAACGCTCGCAACTGTCTGTAACTCCAATTACAGGGAATCCAACACCTTCTTCTGGCCTCTGAGGACACTACATGCATGCGTACACAGATACACATGCAGCAAAACATGTATATATTTAAATAAATAAAATGCATGGTGGTACAAACTTATTTTTAATTTTTCTTTATTTTATATATGTGAATACACTATCACTGTCTTCAGACACAGCAGAAGAGGGCATCGGAACCCATTACAGATGGTTGTGAGTCGCCATGTGGTTGCTGGGAATTGAACTCAGGACCTCTGGAAGAGCAGTCAGTGCTCTTAACCACTAAGCCATCTCTCCAGCCCCGGTACAAACATTTAATCCCAGCACTTAGAAGCCAGAAGTCAGGCTGATCTGTTGAGTATTGAACAGGCAGGTCTACATAGTGAGACTATGTAAATAAATAAGTAATAAACTAATTAGAAATATAATAAACAAAAAGAACTACACTGGAAATAAAAGTGTCTTTACTTCTCTTTAGGATCTAAGACTTTTTTTGTTTTGTTTTTCGAGACAGGGTTTCTCTGCATAGCCCTGGCTGTCCTGGAACTTACTCTGTAGACCAGGCTGGCCTCAAACTCAGAAATCTACCTGCCTCTACCTCCCAAGTGCTAGGATTAAAGGCGTGCACCATCACTGCCTGGATGGATCTAAGACTCTTATTCAATATTTTAAGTTAGCACATAAGGCCATAGTTTTGTCACCCCATCATCACGACTCACATTTCATTATCCACTGCTCTTACTCATTGTTCCCCTTCTCCATGCCCACACTGAACACTCTCTCTTCAGACTCTTTTGAAACATGCTCTTACTACATGGCCCAGGATAGCTTTGAACTCACATTCCTTCTGCCTCAGTCTCCCCAGTGCTGGGATCACAGGAGTGCACCACCACACGCAGTGTTTGTTTTATAAATACACTCTCCCAAACGCATGTTTCTCTACTGAAATAGTCTACATAAAACTGATAGTATTACTCAAAACAACTA
>JADRCD010238021.1:0-33723 GCA_019843815.1 Montemys delectorum
TTGCATTTGCCTGATGACTAAGGATGTTGAACATTTCTTTAGGTCCTATCCAAAATTCTTCAGTTGAGAATTGGTTGTTTATCTCCCTACCCATTTTTTAATTGGGTTATTTGGTCTTCTGGAGTCTAATTTTTGCTATATATACATCAATATATATATATATCAATATACACATCAATATACATATATATATATTGAAAATTAGTTCTATTGGATATAGGGTTGGTAAAGATTTTTTTCCCAACCTGTGGATTGTTGTTTTGTCTTATTGACAGTTGTCCTTTGCCTTACAGAAGCTTTTCAGTTTCATGAGGTTCCACTTGTCAACTGTTGATCTTAGAGCATGAGCCATTGGTATTCTGTTTAGGAAAATTTTTCCCATGCTCATGTGTTCAAGGCTCTTTTCCACTCTCTCCTCTATTACATTCAGCAAATCTGGTTTTATGTGAAGGCCTTGAATTCCTGATCTTTCCAGGACTTTTAACATGAAGAGGTGTTGTATTTTGTCAAAGGCTTTTTCAGCATCTAATGAGATGATGGTGTGATTTTCTTCCTTAAATTTGTTTATATAGTAGATTATGTTGATGTATTTCCATATATTGAACGATCCATGCATTCTTGAGATAAAACTTACTTGATCATGGTGAATGACAGTTTTGATGTGCTCTTGAATTTGAATTTTGAGAACTTTATTGAATATTTTTTTGCATTGATATTCATAAGTGAAATTGGTATGAAGCTTTCTTTCTTGGTTGGGTCTTTGTGTGGTTTAGGTATCAGCATAACTGTTGCTTCATAGAATGGGTTAGGTAGTGTTCCTTCTGTTTTTATTTTGTGGAATAGTTTGAGAAGTATTGGCATTAGGTCTTCTTTGATGGTCTGATAGAATTCTGCACTAAAACCATCTGGCCATGGGCTTTTTTTGGTTGGGGGACTTCTACGACTGCTTCTATTTCCTTAGGGGTTATGGGAGTGTTTAGATAGTTTATCTGCTCTTGATTTAAGTTTGGTACCTGATATCTGTCTAGAAAATCATCCATTTCATCTAGATATTTCCATTTTGATGTGTATAGACTTTTGTAGTAGGATCTGATGATATTTTGAATTTCCTCTGTTTCTGTCATTCTGTCTCCATTTTCATTTCTGATTTGAATACTCTCTGTGCCTTTTAGTTAGTTTGGCTAAGATTCATCTTCTTCTTGGGTGTATTTGCTTCTTTTTGCTCTAGAGCTTTCAGATGTTCTGTTAAATTGCTAGTGTAGGATCTCTCCAATTTCTTAATGAAGGCACTCAGTGCTATGAATTTTCTTCTTAGCATTTCTTTCATTGTGCCCCACAAGTTTGTGTATGCTGTGTCTTCATTTTTGATAAATTCTAGAAATTTATCAAATTTCTTTATTTCTTCCCTGACCAACCAAGTTATTATTGAGTGGAGAGTTATTCGGTTTCCATGAGTATGGCTTTCTTTTTTGTTCTGTTGTTGTTGTTGAATACCAACCTTAGTCCGTGGTGATCTGATAGAATGCATGGAATTATTTCAATCTTCTTTTATATGTTGAGGTTTGTTTTGTGTCTGATTATATGGCCAATTTTGGAGAAAGTACCATGCATAGTACATGAAGTGCTAAGAAGAAGGTACTTTCTTTTGTTTTAGGTAAAATATTTTATACATATCTGTTAAATCTATTTGATTGGTAACTTCTGTTAGTTTTACTGTGTCCCTGTTTAGTTTCTGTGTCTATGATCTGTCCATTGGTGAGAGTGGAGTGTTGAAGTCTCCCACTATTATTGTGTATGGTTTAGTGTGTGCTTTGAGGTTTAGTAACTTTTCTTTTACAAATGTGGGTACCCTTGCATTTGGGATGTAGATGTTCAGAGAGTTCATCTTGCTATATTTTTCCTTTGATGAGTATGAGGTGTCCTTCTCCATCTCTTTTGATAACTTTAGGTTGAAAATCTATTTTATTGGATATTAGAATGGCTACTCCAGCTTGTTTCTCGGGACCATTTACTTGGAAAGTTTTTTTCCAGCCTTTTACTATGAGGTAGTGTCTGTCTTTGTCATTAAAGTGTGTTTTCTATATGCAACAAAATACTAGGTCCTGTTTATATGTCTTTTTTTTTTTTGGAGAATTGACTCCATTGATATTGAGAGATATTAAAGGCTAATGTTGGTTCCTGTTATTTTTCTTGTTAGAAGTGGTATTATGTTTGTGTGCTTCTCTTTTGTATTTGTTGTGAGATGATTAGTTTTTTGGTTTTCTTTGGGTGTTTTTTCACTCCTTGTGTTTGAGTTTTCCTTTTATTATCCTCTGTAGGGCTGGATTAATTGAAAGATATTGTTTAAAATTGGTTTTGGCACAGAATATCTTAGTTTCTCCATCTATGGTGACTGAAAGTCTTGCTGAGTACAGTAGTCTGGGATGCCATTTATGTTCTTAGGGTCTGTATTACAGATATGAAAGATCTTCTGGCTCTTAGAGTCTTTGTTGAGAAGTCTGGCATAATTCTGATAGATCTGCCTTCATATGTTACTTAGCCTCTTCCTCTTACCTCTTTTAATAGTCTTTCTTATTTCTGTGTATTTGATGTCTTGATTATTATGTGATGGGACAATTTTTTTTTCTGGTTGAATCTAACTTGGTGTTCTCTAGGCTTCTTATATATTTATGGCTATCTCTCTTTAGGTTAGGGAACTTTTCTTCTCTGATTTTGTTGAAGATGTTTTCTGGCCCTTTGAATTGGGAATAGTCACTCTCTTCCTATTCACTCTCTTCCTACTATTCTTAGGTTTGGTTTTTTCATTGTGTCCTGAATTTCCTGGATGTTTTGGATTAGAAGCTTTTTGCGCTTGGATTTTCTTTGACTATTCTTTCAATTTCTTCTATGGTATCATCTATGCCTGAGATTCTCCTTTATCACTTGTATTCTGTTCATGATGCTTGCATCTGTAACTCCTCTTCCCTTTCCTAGGTTTTCCATCTCCAGAGTTGCCTCCCTTTGTGATTTCCTTATTGTTTCTATTTCCATTTTTAGATACTGGCCATTTTTGTTCAATTCCTTCACCTCTTTGACAGTATTTTCCTGTATTTCTTTAAGCAATTTATCTGTTTCCTCTTTAAGAGCTTCTACTTGTTTACCTATGTTCTCTTGTATTTATTTAAGGAAGTATTTATGTCCTCCTTAAAGTCCTCTGTAATGTTTATGAGATGGGATTTTAGGTCAGAATCTTGCTTTTCAGGTGTGTTAGGGTATCCAGGGCTTGCTGTGGTGGAAGAACTGAGTTCTAATGGGGCCAAGTGGTATTGGTTTCTGTTGCTTATGTTCTTGCACTTGCCTCTCACCATCTGGTTATCTCTGGTGTTAAGGGGCCTTGTTATCTCTGATGGGAGCCTGTCCCTCCCAGAAGCCTCATTTTGATGGACCTCCTCAAATCAGGCTGTCTCTGGTGTGGGATGGGGATCTGGGCCTCCCAATCTTCCCTGGGCAGAGTTGCAGATTGGAAGGAAGATGTGTCTTCAGCAGGGGAGATTGATCCCACCTCAGCTGGGCCTAGTGGTGGTCACAGTTAGGCTGGGTATTGGGGTGGAGATGTCTCACCTGTGACCCTTGTTATGAGGGACTCCTGGGAGTCAAGCTGTCTGTCGGTATGATCATGGGGGGAGAGCTGGAGCACCTGATATTCCCCTGGGTGCAGTTATGGACTGGAAGGCCCCTTAAATTCATATATTGACTTTATTTTTCTTTCTCGGGCCACAGAATGTGACTATAAAGGGAGTCTTTATCAAGATAATTGAGGTGATATCCAGTTATTTGTTGGGGATTAATCCAATTTGGGTGATGTCCATGTAGGATGGGGAAACATGGACACAGAAACAGACCCTATGGTTTGGTACAAATGGACCAAGGGGGCAGTCAACAATCTGCAAGCCAGAAACAAGAGTCTCAGGAGGAAACACAACTACTTATATTTTGATCTTGGACTTCCAGTCTTCAGAAATAAATTAGTGTTGATCCTGCTTTCTTGACATTGATATATTATGACAGCCCTAACCAGCAAATCTGGCTCTCATTGCAGAACATTGAGCTACTACCCACAGGATTTCCTGGCTCTTCCCATCTTTTCCCTTTCCACAATTTATTGAGACAGAAAAGTTAAATTTTTTGTTTTCTATTATCTGTACATGAACTCTCCTTTCCTAACCCCCCTTTTAATTTGTTCACCAAGCCCCAGTCTTTATTCACCATAAAAGAACAGACACAAGGAAGGGCCTTTCTTCGTCCATTAGTGAATAGGGACCCTTGACCTAGGTGTGTCAGACTTGACTGTTCTTAAGGGAGCCATGGTATAATTTCCAGCTCATGATGAAACTAACATGAAAATACATTGTTTTCATTTCTTAATATTACTTTGATAAATAACCTGTGGTGGGAGGAAATCAAGTTTGTCATACAAACATAGAAGTAAAAATGTAATCATGAAGTAGAAACCATGAAAGGAAAGGAAAAATAGAATCTTCTGAGATAGAGCTGGGTAGAAGTCAGAGATTTCTTCTTCCAGAAAGGGGCATTTCAGCTGAGGCCTGAAGAATGTTTAAGATTTAAGTGGCAATAGGGGAGGAGTGTTCAGGGATTTAAATGTAGAAGAAAGGTAGGTAGCTTCTCTGTGGAATAGAAATGGTCTCTGTGTTATGTGAGCTACTAGGGTAGGATAAAAAGGAGGGTAGCATGAAATGAAATGGTGTGCTGAGCCCAGACCAGATCAAGAAGAACTGATTGACCATTAGAATTTAGGATTTTGATCTTAGTGCTAAGAAAACCTTCTTGTGTATATGCCTGTTCCTGCCAGTTTAGAATGATGGACACTCTATAGAAAATCTATATTTACAGACAAAGCAGCAGCACCACTTACTGTGTGCTCTTTTGTGTCAGGAATTTTGTGTGCTTTTATTTAAACTTAAAATACCCAATGAAGTAATAATTGCCAGTATATTGAGCAGCAGAATTGTTCTAGGGACCATATGAAATGCTTTATCAACATTAAAAATATTCAATTACATTTATTTATTTATTTGTCTGTGTGCATGTGGGCCTGTGTGTGTGTGTGTGTGTGTGTGTGTGTGTGTGTGTGTGTGTGTGTGTGAATGTGCATATGTATACTGGTGCCTGTACATGTTTGTGTGTGTACATGTACATAAGAGGATAACTTGAGGGAGTCAATTCTTTTCCTTTGCCATATGTGTTCTGGTAAGGAACCCAGATCGTTCTGCTTCACAAAAAGCATCTTTCTCCATTGAGCCATTTCAGTAGTCCTTACGAGGATGTCTAATCTCACAACTAATGCTTACAGATGAAGGTTCTTAGTGATGATCAAGGCTAAATGCCAGAGCTGGTATGCAAATCCTAGACTACCCAAGCTATATATTGTCCTATAGTTGCAGACACATAGTATACCTAGCTGGATAAAGAACCTCAAACATGTCAATGGTAGAAAGAAATGAGAGCAAAAAAGAAGAAATCCGTTAAACACTCTTTATATTTTAATCACATGAGCTCAAGTTGAACCAACCCTCACAGCTGACTTCTCCTAGTATGCCTGACTTGCTCACTCTCTGTGATACTTCTATTTCTCCTCTCTGCTTTGGTAGTCTGGCATCTCCATAAAGATAATTGCAGACTTCCTGGCTTATAATAATAATGTATTCTCTAGCCATTCCAGAGGCCAGAAGCCCAAGTCAAGCTGTCATCTGAGTCGCATTTGCTGTAAAGGCTCTGGGGAGCATTTCTGTCTTTTTGTGCATCTGCATATATCTTTTCTAAGGACACTAGTTTTTAGATGGATGGGGAAATAATCCAGGATGATTTTATCCCACACTCTCACCTTGATTAGTCCTACACATTTATTTTCAAATCCACTTCCATATATATAAGTTCTTCATCACAGACTCATTCATCCCAGGAATTTTTCACCCATGCTCTGAATGAGCACAGCCAGAAAAACAAACAATAACAAGGGACCAGATCGTTGCCTATCAAGTTGTGACAGCTTGACTCCTCAAGGCTGGAGACCTCACTGAACAGTTCTATGTTGTGGTTAAGGCACCAGACTTAGTACAAAAAAGGTTAAAGGTCCACAGAAAATCATGTGACAACCTCCTTGTTAATGGGGGCATTTGGAATATTATACAAGACCACACAATTTTCCTTTCTTCATCAGCAGAGACCAATGCATACAGTTTGATTTTCTGTTCCAGTTTGTAGACAGGGCATTAGAATTTGTTGTTATTGAATCAGGGAGTGAAAAGTGTATCTAGTGTATCAACAGCAGTTATGACTTGAAGATTGTTCTGTCTTTCTTCTTTAATTTGTTGGTGTTAGCCCAGTGAACCAAAGTGGGAAGAATCATCCCACGGCCCCACATTACCACACTCCATCTTCATTCATACATCAAAGTACCAGCAAGAAGGTTTAGTACGTGCACAGAACAAGACGCTGTAATCTGACCTGCAGATCAAAAAAGTGCTAATAAGTGGCAATCAATCCATCAGCCCACAAATGGTTTTATTTTCACTCCGTGCGGGTTTCACGCTTAAAGGGGAGATAGATAATTAAGACTTCATGTTTCAAAATATTAAATATTGATTTGTAGACATTTAGCAGCAGGCGTAATGCTCTCCTGAGGGATGGCAACAACTGTCTCAAAGATTATAAAAGATTTTATTTCTCTTGGTAGAATTTAGCATTTATTTCTTATTTAAAAGATGTGAAATGAGAGTTAGTAAAATATTATATCAAGGAGATAGCTCGGAGCTCTGCAGATGGATGCCTGGTCTGCAATGTGTGGCTAGCCAGAGCTAAAATAAAACTGCTTCTCTGCTTTCATATTGGCTTTTGGTTTATTGAAGTGTCAGAAGGTTTATAAGCTCTTCAACTCAAGTTTTGATTGTTTTATCCAACTCCTGTCACTTCTTATCAGAATTAAAGGCAGAAATCAAAGAAAAAGCCCAGGGGAAGAAGAATTCCAAGTGTTGCTTTTTGCTGTCACAGTTGTAGCAGGGATACTCTCTTGACAGACCTCTTTCGTGACACCACAGAGTAATTAGGGAAAAATGTTATAATAGGCTTTACCAATTAGTTAATACATTTTATGATTAAACACTCCTTTGTTTCAGCCTTAGAGAAACTGCCTACATGAGGCAGAGTTACAGCTGGGATGTGCATCTTTAGCCAGGGGAGGGATGATACAAACAGAGCAGATGCCAAGCTAGTTTTGACCTTCACGAAGACCTGGAGTCAGGAATCCTTGCTAGTGCAAGTGTTAAGAATACTACCTAGCACCCTGGGCAATCCATAGACTTTACATGGTCACTTTGCCATCAACAGGCCCCACACAATGGCTGCACTATTGTGATACCTTAGGAAATTTCATGTCTTTAAATAAGATTATACTATTGTTATAATATTACATATTATATATAATATAGTATTATATTTTGCATGTATTGTTACACAGTATATTATTGTGCATAAAATATTAATTGTATCACACAATGTTATATGCATCATTGTATTATTGCATTAATTAGCTCTTTTGGTTGATGACATGTTTAGATATAGAAAAAGACATTAAATTGAATGCATGTGGAAAAGTATACAGAATATTTTTAAGGTTTGGTTAATATTTAACATAGAACTCTATTAAAGTTGCCAAGCTTCCCAGTGGGCTATCACATTCTCCCAGGTAGATTACAATTCTCATATTTATTTATACTGTTTAACTTTAAAAAAAAAAAAAACAAATACTACATTAGAGTCTTATGTCTTTAAGTTTGTTATCTCACATTTTTATTTTTTTATTTTTTTTCAATTAATTAATTTACTCACTTTACACTCTGATTACAGGCCCCCTCTCTCCTCTTCTCCCAGTCCTACCCCTCTTACCCCCACTCATTCTTTCATTCCTTCCTCCCCTGCTCTGAGAAGGTACCAACCCATCCTGGCACATCACGTCTCATCAATACTAAGCACATCTTCTCTCACTGAGGCCAGACAAGGCAGCCCAACTAGAGAGAAAGAGATCCAGAGGCAGGAAAAAGAGTGTGAGTCAGAGATGTCCCCTGCTCCAGTTGTTGGAGAATCCACATGAAGACGAAGCTCTACATCTGTTAAATATGTATGGGAGGCCTTGATCCAGTCCAGGCATGCTTTTTAGTTGGTGTTTCAGTCTCTGTGAGCCCCCATGAGCCTAGGTGAGCTGGCTCTGTAGGTTTTCTTGTAGTATCCTTAGCCCTTCCAACTCCTTCAATTCTTCCCCTGACTCTTTCACAAGACTCCCTCAACTTTGCCTAATGTTTGGCTATGAGTCTCTGCATCTGTTTCTATCAGCTTCTAGATGAAGCCTTTCAGATGACTGTTGTTCTAGGCTCCTGTCTACAAGCACAGCAGCGTACCACTAATAGTATCAGGGGTTAGCTCTCTACCATGTTTGGGTCTCAAGTTGGGCCAGTCATTGGTTGACATAAAAATAGACAGAGTGATAAATGTAATAGAATTAAAGACCCTGAAATAAAGTCACATACTTGAGTTTTGACAAAGAAGCCAAAGCCGTACAATGGAAAAAAAAAAAAAAAAGCATCTTCAATAAGTGGTGGTGATTAAACTGGGCATTTGTAAGTAGAAGAATGTAAATAAGTTTATATTTATCATCCTGCACAAAACTAAAATTCAAGTGGATCAAAGACTTCATATAAAGCTAGATACACTAAATCTAATAGAAGAGAAAGTGGGGGAAAGCTCTGAATAAATTGGCATAGGAGACAACTTCCTGAACAGAACACCAACCACTCTGGCACTAAGATCAACAATTAATAAATAGGACCTTATGCCAGTTATGGTATGGCCTTGGTGGGGACAGAAATGAATTGTTCCTGCCCCTGGGACAGGGCTGGCCCATGTGGGTCTCCACAAGTGTAGATGGCTACCATGGGCATAAAGCTTGTTTATATAATAACTAATGTACATATTTTACATTCCTCCTTTAAAGAATGTCCTTCCTATTAATGTTAATGACTCCATGATAATCAGCACAAGTCCAGGGGTGGAAGGTGTGACTAATGTCTCAGCTAAATGATAAATGCAGGGACCTTCAGGACAGCCCTTCAGGCTGTAGAAAATAACTCTAAAGATGAATTAAATATATAATTTATAAAAATATATAATTTCTCAACTATGTGAACATATAAGGAAGCAATATGAATTGTATAAGGGGCTTCATGAATCTAAAGGAACAAAGGCATTAATGAGCTGACTTATCAGAAAGATACAAAGACAGGCAGATATAAATGTAAGCAGATTCCTGAGTTTAAGGTCAGCACTGGGATATAGGAGTCCAGACCCAGGTCCAGTAGAAATGAGAATTTCTGGACAGGGTCCCACCCAGCTAGCTTACTATCTGTGCTCAACAGAGGCAGGCAGATCTCTGAATTCTTTTGCAATGTTAAAAGAAAATTCTTGCTATTTCCTAAGAAGTAAGGGGCTGGGGTTACTAGATGCTGATTCTTAGATAATCAAAAGGAAACCTGAAGTAAATGATTGTATTAATATGTAAAATAAAAGACTGGGCTTATGATCTGCAGAAAATATTTTAGAGTAGTAAGAGAGAATGGCTTGGAGAAAGAGAGAGAGAGAGAGAGAGAGAGAGAGAGAGAGAGAGAGAGAGAGAGCTTTTTGGAGATCTCAAGAGAAAGCAGATCAGAGAGAAAAAGAAAGCAGAACAGAGAGAAAAGCAGGCTGGAAAGATGTCTCCAGTAGAAAATAGACCACCAGCTTGGACCCATAATTTGACTTTGAGTCACCCAGAAAACCTTTCTCTCAGAACCTTTCTCCAAGACAAGGTTTGCCCTTGGCAACCTCATGAAATTGAAAAGCTTTTGTAAGGCAAAGGTCACTGTTAGTAGGACAAAATGGCAGCCTACAGAATGGAAAAATATCTTCATCAATCCTACATCCGAGAGAGGGCTAATATCTAAAATATAAAAAGAACTCAAGAAATTAAACATAAATAACACAAATATCCCAATTAAAAATTAGGTACAGAGCTAAACAGAATTTTCAACACAGGAATCTAGAACAACTGAGAAGCACTTAAATGTTAACATCCTTAGTCATAAGGGAGATGCAAATCAAAATGACTCTAAGATTCCATCTTACACCTATGAGAATGACTAAGATAAAAAACTCAAGTGCCAGCATATGCTGGTGAAAATGTAGAGGAAGGGAAATATCCCTCCATTGCTGGTGGGAGTGCAACCTGGTACAACCACTTTGCAAGTCAATCTGGAGGTCTCTCAGAGAATTGGGAATAGTTCTACCTCAAGATGAAGCTATACCATTCTTGGGGCATATACTCAAAAGATGCTCCACCACTCCACAGGGACAGTTGTTCAACTATGCTCAGAGCACCTTTATTTGTAATAGCCAGAAACTGGAAACAACCTAGATGCCCCTCAACTAAAGAATGGATACTCAGGTTTTTATAATTGGTAGAAGTAAATCAGGATTATTTCCCTAACATAAGCCCTTTGAAGGCTCTGTAGAATGTACCTGGAAGGCAAATTTGTTCTGATTGTTTCTTTCCATATTCTCTTGAATGAGAAACTTCTCAACTTTTTCATTGCTCACTTAATACCGGGAAAGAGTGAGTTACTGAAATAAGATATTCATAATTTGGGTCAAAGTTCACCCAAATACTAACTAGATTACTGACCCTACTAAGCTCCTAAGATCAGGCTAGCTTAGCTATATTCTGGTGGTTCATCCATGGTGAGATTCTTAAAAACTTTGCTTTCCATACAATACATTCTTTCCACCCTTCTTCCATGATGTTTCTAAGGCCTGCATAGGGTAATACAAATGTCCTATTTGTGGCTGAGCATTCAACAATCATTTATTCTTTGTACTTTGTCATCATTGACTACTGCAAAAAGAAACTTCTCTGATCAAATATGATGTTAACACTATTCTATGGCCATCAATATAGTTTATTAGAAGTCAACTTGATGAATATACCATGTCCATGTAACAAATCAACAGCAGTAGCTTCCTGACTAGAACCCATGACCACAGCAATGATTGGACTTTTGACTAGGTTTACACTAACAGACATGAGTTCCAAAACCCTCCCCCCATGGACTGTACCTCAAATTCAATCCCTCAAATCCAATCAGAAAATTGGTAGTTATCCCATAACAGGCTTCCCTCTGTTGCACTAGTAGGCTCATCTTGGGTTTCATAAACTAACTCTCTTTTTTTATTGCATTTATGCATGTGTTGGTTTGAATGAGAATGGCCCTTGTAGACTCATATATTTGAATACTTGTTTCCCAATTGGTGGAACTGTTTAGGAAGGATTAGAGAGTGTGACTTTCTTGGAAGACGTGTGTCACTAGGGGTGAGCTTTGAGGTTTCAAAAGCCCAGGCTATTCCCCATTAGCTCTTTTTGGCACTATTTCCCAATAAAACACCACGACCAAGTCAACATACAGAAAAAAAAATTGAGGCTCAGGGATTCAGAGGGTTAGGTTTCATGACCACCATTGTCTAGAGTATGAGAGTTGGCATGGAGGCATGGCACTGGAGTAATAGCTGAAAGCTTGCATCTAGATCCACAAGCATGAGGCAGAGAGTGTTAACTGTAGAAATTATATCCTATTGCCATGAACTGGCAATGAATGAGCACCTGAAACTACAAGTTGTAGCCATGATTTCACCAAGGGAAGTTGTCCTCTGATCTGTATATACAGTAGTCATTGTTTCTTACTGATTTTTTTTTTTTTTTTTTTTTGGTAAATCAATCACTCCACAGGGCTTCAGAGTTGCTCATTAAAGGGTTGAGACAGAAACAAATTAGGTTCAAGTTTTTGTGCTGAAAATTCGTACTCTGCAGATCAAAAGTGTTAGCACTGGGCTTCCCAATTCTCAGACGCTTCTGATGTCTCCGTTACATACAATCTATGACAAAGTGGCAAAGGCTTAGTAAATAGCCTTGTTGTATATGAAATTGAATTTTTGAGCAAATATTTGTTTTGTATGCTCCCAGTGTAAGCCAGACATGCAGGGCCCATCATATTTTGTTTATTGAATAGGTATATTCATTTTCAGATTTTTCCATTTAAGAGTTAGAAGTTCAATGGATGAATTTCGTGAAACACTTAGGATTAAACATGTTTTTTTTTTAAAGACACATTCTTTTTTATTAGACATTTGAATGCATCACTCTGTTTTATCAGTATTCACAAGCAGAGGGTGGAATATAGAAGTGACAGAAATCCATTTGACAGAGAAAATGGGCTTTCTTCCTATGTGTGTGTGACTGCACGTGTGTGAGTAACATTACAGTAGTCATCACACAAGGGCAGTCATCTTTTAGCATAATAATAGTCAATCATAAATTCAACACAATTCAAAAAATGTGATTTGTTTTGGTCACTTAGTTATTTCATACTAGCAGCAAATAGGAATAGACTGAGACAAGAGAAACTATTAGATCCCAGTTTAAACTCCAGAACAGATACAAAATGGATAGGTGTGTGTGTGTGTGTGTGTGTGTGTGTGTGTGTGTGTGTGTGTGTATGTGTGTGTATGTGTGTGTGCTGTGTGTATGTATGTATGTGTGTGTCCGTGTTTAACAAATGAAAAGGAATTTGAAGGATATTCTCTATTAGGAAAAGAAAAAGAAACAATACAGTTAGAAATAAATAAACTCATATTTTATTTTAAACATATAGTTTAGAAAACAAAGAAATATCTGTGGTTTACATAAGAGAGTCATTGGGAGTGCATTAAATGGAATATTTAAAGCTGTAAAGTTGAAGTGGGAATTCATACCAATTATCATCTCCTCTAATAATTTAGATAGTATTTTCTAGTGTGTGAGAACAATTCTCTAAAGTATATGACTATGTTCATATTTGTATATAGTCTTTGAAAAATAAAACAACACAACCAAAGAAATAACTTTTCTTTTGAGATCTCCAGGAATTTTGTATTAGACATGTAAGCGTCTTGTGTTTAATAGGTGACATAGGAAGTATCTACTATTTCTAAAACGTGAAACCTTCAAGGCTGACAAAAATGAACCCCAAAGAGAGAAGACATGATACATTTAATAAAGTATATTGCATTTACATTTCTGGGTACCCTCATCTATCTGGCGATGACATTTTTTTCCAGTCACATACCTCTGATGGATGCAGATATCCAACTATATTTTAAATAGAACAACTGAATGATACACTCAACAGAATTTATGAAGAGGAAATAGACATATTTTAGCATGGGAGAGTATTTATGCATTATTTAACAGTAATAATGTTTGAATTCATACATTATGCAAATACAGTTATAATCAGGAAAATGAAAGAAGTTGGGCTACTGCAGTATCTTCAGCTCACCGTTAGGTACTTATTTGTGCATAACATTTTACACTGCATGAAGCTTTTCGATGCTACAGAGTGTGTCACTGCAAGAGAAAAGATATCAGAACTTAGCTAGGTGTAAAATGGAGAGTTGATGCTCACTCACTGTTACCTTGCTCTTGGCGTCTATGCATTTATCTTCAAACAAGTGTCAAAGTATTAGTGATAATTAAGAGGTATTAGAAACAAATGCACCTCAGTTAAATGCTGTCCCCTTGAATGCTTCTAGTTCTTTGGTCAGAAGCAGCTATGTATGTAAGCTCAGCCCTCAGAATTTTGCTCAAATTACCTTATTTATGCCTAAAACAATTATCTCCCAAAACTACATAGAGATAGACATCATTAATTTTACTACTTTACAGACAAGGGTACAGGTTTATTCAAAGTCAATGTCACAACCTCGGCTTTGAATGCAGAAAGTCTGTATTATAAAACTATGACGTCACATGGCTTATATGACCACGGTAGTTATTTACATCCTACTTTTTTTTTTTATTTTTTTCCATACTAAACTCATATCGTTTAAAAGGCTATCAGTTTAGTCTTTCCTTCATTCCAGACCCAGGGTCAGTCATTGCACAGAGAAGCAAAGAGGAGTAAACCAAACTTTTGCTCCCCTGGGTCTCCTTGCTAGCAAGGAAGGTGTGTAAAATTGTACTGTGTGGTAAGAGGCACAGAGCTTAGTAGGTAGAGAGAGGATCAGTGAAGCCACAAGAAAGGCATGTAACCCATCTTGATGAATGGCAGTAGAAGCCTTAGGATAAATGCTGAAGGGTTAGTACTCTGGGACCTGTAATGGAGCATTTTCCTTGTCCTTTCATTACCCACGAGCTCTTGGTCTGAGAGTCCACATGAGGCAGAACACTAGATCAATTTAATGCTAAGTCTGAAAGTTAGCTCACTCATTCTTAATAGAGAAGTCCAGTGACCCCCACACTGATCATTTCTCTGTGTAGATTATAGAGGATGTACTACTCCTTGACTCTAACCAGAAGCAATGATTCATACAGCATCTTATCAAATTCCAACTCTTGCCCCAGAATGTAACATTTCAAGGTTTTGTATATTAAAATCTACTCAGGGACTCCAAGAGGACTTTTCCATGAAAGCAGAGGGCTGGGCTATAACAGCAGTACCTAGCAACAGATAGCAACTCTTGGGGGTTTTTGTTCAGCTTTAAGGATTGTACAATTCTTAAGAGGCTGGTTTATCTCCTAGTTGTTGTTTGTGCCATTACAAGAAATTAAAATTGAGACACTCAAAATTTAATTAAAAACACCATTACCAACTATTGCTAACACACATAGAACACCATACTTTCTAAATGAAATGAATAAAAATTACTGGCAAGTATTATTTTTCATTTTCACAGATCTTTTTGTTGTGTAGTTTCAGTGTTAAAACTTGTGGATTTTTCACATCTCTGTGTTTTTACTCTGTTGGGATGTATTATTCTGGTTGAAAGACATAAAGGAAAATCTGTTCCCACACAGCTATAAAGTGGGAAAAGGATTCTTAAGAGGCCCCAGAAGATCACTGTAGAGAATATTCTTTGCTATTTCACCAAAACTTGTTAAGAGATTGCTTCTTGGAGGTCACCTGCAGTACTATCAAAGTTGAAGCCATGTTAAGAAAACTCATATGAGTATTCTTTAAAATCCTATTGGCTGGTTCTGTAGTTTTTCAGACTCTGCATTATGACTGCATGGATTTCTTAAAATAACATTTTGTCATGGTCTTTAATTTGGAACTGTAAATGCAGAGTTATACACATCTCTCAAATGCTGACAGAGTTCATGATACAACATAAAAATTCATTCACTGAAGCCACCATCAAGTCCATGCAAAAGTCCTTAAGTATTGGAAAATGGGTAACCTCTTTCTGTGGCTACCCATTTTCATTTGTAACCTATAATTTTGTGAAAAACAGCAACACCAACAAACAATAACAATAATAATGAATCAGCAATAGAATAGTTACATTTCTCAACAAAACAGATTCACTTCATTTAGTTTTGACAAAGTGACTCTCCCTCAACATTTAATATGCCTTAATCAGAGCTTTTCAACCAATCTTTGAAGAAAATATTTGAAAAGTGGCTTGTTCATCTTGCAACAGCATCTAATCACAGAAGTTGGAGTCAAGGTATCTATGTCTACTGTCCTTCATGTTTATTTCCTATTCTATAATCTCAACTCTTAGAAAATGTACTCAAAAGAAAAGTATAAATAAAGTTAATGTATTTACTAGACCATCAAGGATGTTCTTAGGTTAAAACTGGATTTTTTAAAAATGTGATTCAGTGCAATTGAAAAGCACAGTGAATACACTGAATGGTAGTTGAAGGTGTTTGTCTTGCACTTCAATAAGACATTAGAAATCTGATGCCCATTACTTGGTACACTCACTGAAAAACTGCAAATAGGTAGCAAACAAAAAGACAAAGATTATCTCAGATTTATTATGAAAATGATGCAAGGTTAGCGGTAACCTCAAATGTCCTTTCTGACCCTCAGGATGCTTTCACAGGCTCTTCCTGACGCTTCAAATTATACATTCTTAGCCCTCTGGTCTGTGGACTGTGGACTGTTGACTACTGGTATAGGAAGAGAATATATGGGAGGTTTAGGGGAGAACTTTATAGGGACAGGTATTAAGAAAAAGCAATGGGATGTCTCTAACGTTGCTGAAGTATGCAGAATGGCTGTAGAGTTTCTGGATACCCATTATATCAAGTTCAGCATTGGACCACCCAGGATGTGGAAGATGTGGTAGGTATTCTTCTGCTTCAGCTTCTGATCTTAGCATATTACATGCACCAATGTCTTCTTCTCTGGAGAACGTTTAAGTAAAGATTGAGCAAAAAGTGTCAGGAAAGAATTATATTCATCTAGCCCAAAACAGATTTGAATAAATCTCCCAAGACAAAGGGTCTCTTGGAGAAGAAGCTTGCATTATGAGCACATGGGTTTCAGAATGGAGTGTTGAGGTCCACCTTGTAGACAGAGAACCAGATAAGCCGGAAAAGGCAGATCTGCAGTAATTAAAATGAAACTGGAGGTGGTGAACGACGTTTGTTATTTTGTGCGTTCATTGCAGAGTGTTCAGGTTGCTTCGTAGGAATCTATTAGCATTTACATTACAAATCTCATTTTAACAGAGGTCAGAGCTCAAACTGAAATTCACTTGTGGTAGAGACTCTATGCCATTATGTTGGCCTGTGTCATGAACAGAATACTTCTCTGGTTTATTTCAGTTGTCCAAATATTGTAGGGCTGCCTGGCAATAAATTAACTGTATGTAATATTTTTCTTCTATTTATCTGTGGTCATCCTGAAACAGGAGGTTCCTTGCATGAGGGTGGAATCCTGTATAATATACAGATCACTGATAAGGAGATCGTGTGGTGTTGTGAAGCAATTAATAAGAAAGATTATTACCAGCCATTCATCTTTCTGCTTCCAAGGCAATGAGTATCTTCCCGAGAGATAGCAGTCTATGCCCTTGTAAAACTGCAGGGATGGTTTACTCACCAAGATTATTGCCATCTGGATGGAAATTTGTGGTAGAAAGTCATCCCAAGCTTCAGATTTCATTCATGTGTTCTGATTTCCCTGGCGCCATCATTTTGTTAAGTTGAAGTCTGTTTTGTAGATGTTTCATATGGTCCAAGACTCATTTTGAAGATGAAGTTAGCATTTGGCAGTGGTTTCTGTCAAAGCCCTTTGCAAATGGAATTTTCATGCTGTGGGAATGGATGAAGGATATGATCTTTTGGTTTACTGAATATGAAGCACAGCCAACAACATGTGTAGTACTAGAAGAAGAAAAAGCCTAGACCAGACTTTGTGCCTGTCCCACCCTTCTTCCATTTGTGATGTTGTTAATTTGAAAGTAAGACAAGTATACAACTTTGGAGAAAAAAGAGAAGGGAGATCAGGACTAATTCTGTGAGTCTGTCCATTTGGAATTCTGGGAGAGAGGTTGGAACATTCTGGTTGTCTATATTTGTCTTTGAAATCATTGTGATAATGGAACATCTCTATATTCTCAGGGTCCTTCATTTATAATAATCTGAGTATGGCTTTTCAATTCTGTAGTACCACAAGTTACATATAGTGTATAGAAAGCAGACTTCAGAGGTTGAATTTTGATCCTTTCTAGGACTAGGAGTATGGGGAGATAGCTTGGTTGGTAGAAAGCTTGTGTAGCATGAATGAAATCCTAGGTTCAATTACAAGCACTGGGTTAACTGGGTGTGATGGTGAAGCACATGGCAGATGATTAGGGGAGGGTGAACAGTTCAAAGTCATCCTTGGCTACATAGCCGGTGTGAAGTAATCTTGGGGTTCATAGGACAATGTCTGTCTATGGTATAGATGATATATAAGGGCAGTGAAAATGAGACACAGTTTCCAGTCAGTCATCAGACTACAAGTAAGAAACTGTTACTCCACAGCGTTCTGTGTGGTGAGGCTATGATGCTCAGCAAGGTATTAGTTAAATGGATACTTAACTCTTTGTAAGCCAAGAAATCATCTCTTTTCTGGACTAGCTGTAAGCAATAGATTAATGAAAGATTTGTCCCTTGGGCATGGTGGGCAAAAATACTCAGTGGCTTTCTCTTTCTGTATGTCTTATTTGAAAGTTTATATAAAAAGCATCACAGAATGAAAGCATGATAGAGGTACCGGGAGCTGTAGAGATGGTGAATCGGCACCTTTCATTTTGGGGGTGAAATATGATTTAGAGTTCTTATCACAGAGTTTAAGAATTATATCATAGTAGCTGGTAAAATGGCTCAGCAGTAATGGCACTTACTGAGACTCATAGGAGAGAAGAATAAAACCAATTTCCACAATTTGTTATCTGGCTTCTAGACACACAGTGTGACATGCATATGGACACAAACTCCTTCATACACAGGCACACAGTCACACATACACACACACACACACACACACACTAAATAAACAAGCAAATGAATGTTAATTAGCAATATTTTTTAAAAAAGAATCATATCACAGTAGAGTGTGCTTATAGGTGGCAAATGGATCAGAGAAATTGAATTACTTTCAAGACTCAAACCTTCATGATTGAATAATGAACAGATAATGTTTATATTGAATAGAAACCATTCCTAAATTCTAGCTATTATTATATTCCTAACTGCTGCCTTGATATATAAAGTGTAGTGACCATACAACCAATGCTACCCTGATTTTGAAAAAAAAAAATGCCACTTTTCTGTGGAACCTTTCAAGGGAATAGAGAACAGATTTAGTCCAATGACTAGTCTTAGTAGGGAAGCACTGAAAAGAGCTTAGAGTTTTCCAAATTGACACAAGAGGAGTGTACATGTCACATCATTCTCATATAATTTTAAAAGAAAAACCCAGACACAAAAGAAAGAAAGGAGCAAAATCTCAAATTCTTCTCTAGTGAGTGATACAGAATGGACACGGCTCATGAAGGGGCCATGGGAAGAGAGGACATTTTCTCACTCCCAATGAAGACTATCTTTACTGTATTTCTAATACTGAAGTCTTTGTTTGCAGAACTCTGCGACCTCTCTACGGTTTCCAAACTGAAATGTGTACCCCCAAAGCATTGTCCTTCATAGTTTTGTTACTAATGGAGCTCTCATTAATGCAAATGTTGGTGCATGATCTGCCTGACCATTTCTACTGAGGAACCACACAAATAATATTTGACATCCTATTTACTTAGCTACCACAGTGTGAGTTTCCCACTATTCTTTATATCTTGACTGCATATTGGAATGCAGCATTATTTTGGCCTAGTTCTGAATCTTTTAATATGCAAACTTGAATCAACATCAAAGGACAAATCAGCGAGCCTGATTTTCCATACTACGGACTTCTGCATCCTTACTAAATATTATCACGTTGATTACACTTATGTTTAAGATTCAATGGTGTCCTGCTGAGTTTTCTCTCTTCTTCTCTATTGGTCCATTAATACCCAATATGGGCTTTTTTACTCTTTTATTTGGAATTTTACATCACTCTCACAGAAATCCTGATTTTTTGCTTCTAAAGTATATCACTTATTAAATGTGTAATTTTAAACATCATCAAGAGTTTTCTGGGCTCATGTTGTGAATGATACTTTAATTATTTTGAGTCGCTCTTTGTTACACACTTCAGCAAGACATTGCCCCTCTTACCATTGGGATTTCCTTCATGGGCAAGAATAAAACTGCTGTAGGGTTGCTGTCAATCCTGCAGGACCCTAATATGAAACAGTGTCTTGAGACCTGAGAGCTATACTTTACTGTAAAACGCACACAACCTGCCTCTTAAGAAGAGCATCTTAGAGAGGACTTGCTAATTGATTTTCCCTAAGAACAATCTGTTTCTCTTTCGGTTTATTTTAGGACACGCTGGCCTTTGTCATTTCCCCAATATTTGGAGCTGGATGCCTTAATAAATGCACATATCATATGTTGCTCTCTCTGTGTCTGATAGGCGGATGGTGTTGGGCAGAAGAAGGTCACGGTGATGTTAAATTTGCTGCTGAGCAAAGGATCAAAGTGTAAATGGAATCCTGAAAGCTGGGAACTGTGAGTGTGCCCGTGTAAATAATCTATTAATTATTGACAGTGAAGGGACTGAGAATTTCTATTTAGTCGTGACATCTTTATTTTCATACCAGCTGAACTATTCCTGGCATTTTTTAAATTAAAGTTTTCTTTTACTGTAGATAGGAGATATTTCAATTTACAGTAAATCTCTGCTTGTGCTTTCTCCTTCTTGTGACATTTCTGTTTGATTTCTGCATATTAAGGTAATATTGGAGGTGGCAGAAGGCAAGGGAAAATCCAAAGATAAGGAAAAGAACAATGGTATGAGTATTGGCTAGAGTGGTTTTTTTTTTTTAATGCAGAACATATACAAAAGAGAAACAAACTCCACGAAAAAGAAAGTCATATTCCAAACATGTTAGCTAGTTGCAGGGAGCCAATGATGTTCAAGGGGCTGCTATTTCTGAGCCTAGTTAGTAGACAGTGCATAACTGTCACTGTTGCTTCAATATTTTGAAACATACCCATGAAAAAAAGACAAAGCACATATGAACTAGTTTAGTGTTCTTGCTGTGATTTTTGAAGCCGTAAGTTGGACAACAACTTACAACCTTCGTATATTCAGTTTCTCCATCTTTTTTCCTTTGGCTATTTTGCTTATTTTTTGAAGTTTGTTTGTTTGTTTAATTAAAACAACTGATCCTCTGCTCATGCAAGTTTAGCTGCAAAGAGTATAAATTTAGCTGTTAAAAAGAAAAAAAAAAAAGGATTGGTACCATTGCAGAACATTTGGGGACTTCTAAGACGCAGCGGGTTGGTGCCCCTCTGTGTGGGGAGCAGCTTTTATTAACAGCAGACTTCCATTGACAAGATGACATGCAGACCTCTGATAACTATAAAGGCCTTCTCGTCTGGGTTTCTTAACAAACTCAAAGGTTGGACAGGTTCCCTGAAGTTAAGAACCCCTTTTTGTACATTTGGGTCAAGTTTGAAGCCCGAATGGGCCAATTTATGTTTTCAGGTTAGTTTTTGCTTTGAGTTGAGGAAATATGTTTGAACCTTCCATTCAACAATCAAACTCAGGGGGTGTGAATAACAGTGAACTTCGCGCAGGGGCCTCTGCACACCCACACTGCTGTCTCCTACTCCTGGCCTGCTGCTCTGAACTGGCCTTGAAGGACTCGACACCACGGGGAGGTCTTTTATGTTCTCCTGGCTTTGATTTCACACTCTGGGCAACTGATCATTTATGATAAACTGGAGCCTTCGGAGGTGAGCGATGTCATGGCTACTGCCAAGATTTGAAATGACACGACACGGATAGATTTTACAATGGAAACATATATGGAGTGTATCATGTTTTAGAGAAGATGAAAACATAGGGAAGTGTACCCATGGAGAATATTTAAAAGTAAGGATTTCATTAGATGGTTTGTTGAAAAGAAAGCAGGAAAGGTAAAGCAAGAGACAATTCTATTAGAGGATATGCAAATTACAAAACATTATTATTATTATTATTATTATTATTATTATTATTATTTGGTGTAGCACATAGTAGGAGCGGGTCACTGTATCTTGTCTCCAGTTTGGAGAGAGATTGTTTTCTTCTGCAGTGAGTTGCTGTGTGTTGGGTGTTCTACATCAATGGCATCAGAAATGGTCCTCTTATTATCAGCTACAGCCCTCCTGGTACACAGAATACTTGTACTGCCCAGCAGAGGGCACTAGTAACTAGTGCACACCAGTATCACTTCATGGCGTTTCCCATAGGCTGAATAACCCTGTTTTTAATATCATGCCAGCCCAACAGGAGTTAGAAGCAACCAGCAGTCCTTTCTTGAAGCTGTTACCATGATATATAATCTCTTCTTCTCAAAGCATAAACTTCTAATTCTGCCAGTCTGGGAAAATAACAATATGGAATTCTAAGGACCATGTCTAAAATGAGTCTGTTAAAACAAACTCACATGGACCTTATCACACTATTGAAGAAGATGAATTCCCTTGATATTTCCATTCACTTTTACAGAATTCCGTAGAGGCAAGACATCAGTCCTAAATGTGGAGCCTTTTGTAGGTCAGAGAGAGCTATCAGAATGATCCAATCATGTGCCTTAGCTACCAGAAACCAGCCTTACACAGAAGAGACCTGATCAAAGTTGAACAAAAGTTGATTTTATAGATGCACCAACAGAATCTTATTTAGCTCTTACTTTACAGATTTATATATCATGTAAATAAAATCCTGCAGAATTTGCACTTTGCAAATTATGTAAACCATGTAAATAAATTTAAATATCATAAATTGTATACATATTCGGATAGTTACATTATTTGACAGCCTTTTGTTTCTTGGAGCCAGAAATTGACATCAGAATCTCTCTCTCCAGCCTTTTTTTTTTTTTTTTTTTTTTTTGAGATAAGATGTCTCATTGACCCTGGAGCCCGTTTCAAGGAGAGTCTGTCTCTGCAGTGAACACCCAGGGTCTGCCTGCACGCGCACACTGCACAGGAGTTAGAGACTGGGACTACCTTGCTAAGATAGTGCTGGAGATATGAACTCAGGTTGGTTGCAGGTTCATACAGCAAGCAGTTTAGCCACTGACCCACCTCTCTATCTTTAGTCTTGCCCAACTTATCCCCAGCAACCAAAATATACATAAGAGAGAAGTGATGGAAATTCATATGTTCCAAATGTTCCTCATCAATACATTCTAATAATTCATAAATCCCAAGTAAATCCATCAATGAAAACCATTAACAATGTATCCAAGTCATTAGCAAGAAAGGTTCTCCTGAGCATGTCTCTACATTAGCAATCTAAAAAGACTGTTATTTTATGATTATCTAAATGACAATTATAGGTATAGTTTCATTGAAAAGAAAACATAAAGGGTGTTTTACATTAAATTATTTTTATGTGTTCATGTAAAATATAAATGTGATTAACTTTGGATATTTGTGATTCTTTTTAATCTAAACTTCATGTACATATGTGTTAAGAAAATATAAATGCACATACACACATAAATTAAAAGAGTAAGGTAACTCTTAAGAATAAAGCATGAATACAAGCTGAATATCATTGAAACGGCACCTTTTACTCTGAAACTGCCCTGTGTATGACTTCCACTGAAGATATAGAGTTCTATTGTATGAGTTCTTTTTCTGTTGCTATAGTAAAATACCATGGCCAAAAGCAGCTCACAAAAGCAGTAGTCTATTTTGGTGTATGGTTCCAGAGGGAGAACCCATAATAGTGGAAATGGAATGGCAGCAGGGTTTGGAACAGGCATCTAAAAGTTCTATAACCTCCCCAAACAAAAGCACCATCTAGGGACCATGTATCCTGGGATATGTGAGCTGATGGGGAACATTCCTTATTCAAGGCATGTCCATGACATTAGTCGATCAACATTGTTGATTTTTTTAAAATCATATCTTGATGAGTAGTGTCCATTTTGGTTTCCATTATGATCACACCTAGACAAGTGTAGAAAAAGCAGTGTTCTGAGATATGAAAATGTGAGACAGAAATGGATTTATGACATTTGAATGGGTTCTATAGGTAACCTGCATTTTAAATACCCATTTCCTGTCATAGAGAAGAGAAGGTCGTTATTTTTGGCTTTCAACAAAGTTCTCACTTCAGAGTTGATGAGTATTGCTTCTACTTATGGGGCTCTACTGGCTAGTTTTGTGTGTCAACTTGACACAGGCTGCAGTTATCACAGAGAAGGGAGCTTCAGTTGAGGAAGTGCCTCCATGAGATCCAGCTGTGGGGCATTTTCTCA
Source organism: Montemys delectorum (assembly GCA_019843815.1). Lineage (NCBI taxonomy): Eukaryota > Metazoa > Chordata > Mammalia > Rodentia > Muridae > Montemys > Montemys delectorum. Next base: position 23,818 of record JADRCD010238021.1, read on the forward strand.
ATTAGTCATCAAAGGAGTAGTGCCATCCCTGGGCTGGAAGTCTTGGGTTCTATAAGAGAGCAGGCTGAGCAAGCCAGGAGAAGCAAGCCAGCAAGGAACATCTCTCCATGGCCTCTGCGTCAGCTCCTGCTTCCTGACCTGCTTGAGTTCCAGTCCTGACTTCCTCTGGTGATCAACAGCCATGTGGAAGTAAGCTGAATAAACCCTTTCCTCCCCAACTTGCTTCTTGGTCATGATGTTTGTGCAGGAATAGAAACCCTGACTAAGACAGGGGCTGATATCTCTTTTCATTTTAGCATCAGGTACATATGCAGGATGAGTTGCTATGGGATTTCAGCATCAGGAGTGACATCACCTACCCTTTTGATCCTTATTAAACATGGTAACTGAAAGCACCAGGCTCTCCATCTCTGACTCTGAGATTGCCTGGCACTCAGGCAGTGCCTGTGCTAGACCCAAGGACAGAAGGGATAAAGCTGAGGAGATAGAAGAAGGTGAGCAAAGGGTGTGAGAACAAGGGTAATAACAGAAGTCATCAATACTTATATAGTATGTTTATACATTGAGAAATACAAGTTAGGGCTGGAGAGATGGCTCGGCTATTAAAGACTAGTCTTAAAACAAACAAAAAATAAGACAGCTATATGGTAGAACTGTGTGATTTTTATTAATTGTCATTTAAAAATTCTGTTTCTCTATGTCACGTTTTAAAAAATAAAGGTACTAAAGAAGAAAATCTCTAGATAAGATTTTTTTTCTACTTTTGGACAGAAAATGTTAAGGCAGGGATTGAGCAGATCAAAATGCCTTGAATACAAAGAAAAGTATTATCTCACACTGGAAGAAGCTTCCATAAAGGTGGTTTCAAGGCACAATAGCATCCTCTGGACTGAACATCAACCACCATCTCTTTACTAACATCCTCCCAGAGTCTAGACTCCTCCTCACCTCTGTCTTTATGGGTAGAAGTTGGGTACTGTCAGTTCCAGGGATTGCAGCCCCATTATCGAGTACACAGGATCTATCCATCACAGGGTTCTGAAGAAGCAATGTCAAAATAAGTCTGGAGTATCCAATTGAAGTGTTTCACTTCTGAGAACAAGTGTTGGCTTAATTCTCAGCCTCCACATGAAAGTGAGATGGATCCTGTTGCTCCAGCCTCTTTGGTTCAACTAGAAAAATCAAAATGAACAAATCCAGAGCAATGGAATAAAATAAATAAGCCCCAGAGACTCAAAGACTTTAAATCATTTGTCCTAGGATTATGAAGCATGTATGGTGTCTGTTGTCCCCGAAACTCAGTACTTCCCTAAGACACCCGGCTCAAGAGACAAGAACACTCCTAGGTACCTATGTTTGTGCATACCTCTTTGTACACAGTAGGAACTCAAGGAGAATCAGATGATTTGATTTTTACCCTCAAAAATAAAATTAAAAGGGAGCTCTCTCAGGCTAATTTGGCTTTGCTCCTTCTCTGGCATTTTCCTCTGTTTAGTTTAATTGAATTTGAACCAGACTCAACTGTTCTGGTTCAAAACAATATCCAGGACCCAGAAAGCCTTTCTGATCTATTTGACTGCAGAACATCAGCAATAGAAGGAATAAAACACATCCAAGGATGCTTTCTGTTGCTCCTGTATATTGGCTCTGTAATCACTCAGCCAATTTGTGCGTATTTTTAATCCTTTCCATGGATACTCCACTCAGCTACTCCCAAATCTTTAAGATGCTGTGTATTTTGTCAAGATGCCTGCAATACCTATGAAGAAACATATGAAGTATATATAAAAATGTTATGGATTAAATCAACCCCAGTAGATGGTCTCTATGTGGTCTATTAATTTCACAAATAGAGATAAGGTGATCTGGCCTTTAGAATGTAAATTGGGAAAAACAAATAAAATACAAACTTGAATGAAGAAACTCTAGTGTGTTTCCTCAGATGTCTGAAGATGTACCACCTGCAGCACAGGGACACATTAAGTCCCAGAGGAATACCAGGGCCTGGAAAACTGGGGGGTAGGAGAGATTGGTGTTCAGGACTAGAAACCCTATACAGTGGGACAATGATTCAGAGAATCAGCTCTAGAAGACAGTGGGGGAATATCTCTGGGTTGATTTAAATAGAATGTGAAGTTTAAGGGACTCTATACAAACAACAGTCAATACAAGTGACCATTATAGACAGCATAGATCCATACACTTTGTGGTTTGCTTGTGACATACTATTGCTTTTGTGATTTGTGACATACAATACATCATATTATTGTTACTATACTTAACTACACTTGCCTATAAGTCTCATCAGGGGGGTGCAAGCTTCATGGATTTGGAAGCAGCAATTCCATTGGGTTGTTTCTTTTCACAGAGTCTCTAAGCACGAGGAAGAGGGGTGTGGCCCTGGGAGTGACAGAGTTGGCTGTTACCGCAAGAAGAACAGATGAGATATATAAGGAGGATGTTTCATGGTGGGGAAGCTTAGATAGTGCTTAGAGGATTGTATGTGAAGGTGATCTTAACCACACTCCTGATTGCAGTCACTGATGACAGATTTGTAAATGTGAAGCTAATGAATAACAGCATTTGCCCTATAAGGCTTTAGTGACCTAAACCCAAAGCCTTGGACAGTAGTTTGACAGATAGCAGATTCCCGATTAAGTCATTAAGACTGTGAAATTTCCATGTTTCTGTCCCATTATATTCCCTCTAGGTATTTGTCTGTAATCACGAAGCTATTCTGCTGCTGTCAGACACTCTTCAAGTGTTTAAAATCCCTGGGAGTTTATCTTTCCTTTCCATAGTCAGAGTTCACCTGCTGTATCCTGAGCCACACTGTTTCCACCACAAATGTTTACATTTTAGCTAGACAATGACATGGGTGGAAAGGATCCTATTGCTGAAGTCTTGAGAAACAGCAAGAATTTGCACAGAGCTCTCTTGCTATGATCTCTCTTGAGATATCCCAGGATGCATTTTCCTCTTAGTGTGATGCCTTTGGAAGCAAGGATGGTGGAGGTAAGGATGATGGCGAATCAGGTGCAGAAAATGAGCAGCACAAGGATGTTTGTCAAGTGATTTCCACGGAAACCAAGAACTGATTAAAAGAGAGAAGCAAACAAATTTGGGGTCATCTGGAGCCTAAAGATACATTTAATAACATTTCTTCATGTCTTTAAGTTTCTATCTATCTCCCCTATGGAAGAAATTTGCCCAATAAAACATAAACCACTAATATCGTGCTGTAGGCAGAACATGGTTCTGTGAGCCAATGCAGTCTGGTTTCAGGGAAACTAACAACATTATTGATTTCAGGCCTGCTTATTAGAATCAGTATTACATGCCCTCTTCCTCTAGCAGATTGTATTTGGACTTCATTATGAAATCTCATTACATTAAAAGAAGGCAGCAATGAGTTCTGTAAATAAAAAATTTCCAAAGATGGATCTGTTCAAATTAGTATATCTGTGAAACCTGCCTTGGGTATCAATCTATCGAAGAACCAGACTGTGTATTTTCCTGCGCCTACCTTGTAATTTTTTTTAAAAACAAATATCAGAAATATTCATCAACTCTCACAGCATACGGGAAAGCTTCAGTGGTTTTTCTGTTAGCAACCCTCCTCCCTGCCCCCAAGGAACGTATTGCTGCAAAACCTGGGTGAGACATCACATCGCACAATGACTTCCGACAGCTTGAAGGGATGAGCACAGGCTTCTTCCTTTGCCACAGAGCCTTAGAACATTATAGACTCACAGACACCAAACTAAGAGCTATGAAAATGGAGTTAAGTTGCTAGGAGCCTTGCCTGGGATTCTAGTACAGAAATACAAAACCCACGAAATCTCCTTCCACTTCTGCCGCGGTATGTGGCATATCGTTTGGATTAGGAGGCTTAAGCGAATTGATAAAATTGATGGAAATGAACTGATAGAGGAAATTACTTTTCCAAAACAAACAGATACAATATGTACTTTTCTCTTAGGCACTCAGTCCCAGGTCTGTTTGCTCAGTATCAGCAGGCACAGTCTTGCAAATACTGGGGGAAATGAAGAAAACTAAGTTTAGTGCCTTATTTTAAAATTGTGGCCACAAATCTAAATCAGAATGCACAGTGTGGCTCTCATGAATGCAGGAAGAAGTTCTGGGGTTTCCCAAACCGGAGATCTGGGGAAGAGAGAGGAAGAGCTGGGAGGTGGGTCCTGGCGAAATACCTGAGGCCAGCTCCCATCTGTGTTTTCCTTGCTGTGTAGAGCATCATGCCCTAGCATATTCTGTACATCTTTTGTCACACAACGCTTTCCTACTTCCCGCTCACTTGAGATCTAGGAACTGCCTAGGTTACAGTATTGATCTGAGGTTTTGGATTAGATATGGGAAGAAAGGCCTAAATATTCAGATACTTAGCAGCGTGGTGTACTGTAGGGAGAGCAACTCAAAGAAATAGGGCAGAATTATCAGGACTACACTAGTAAAGGGTAGTGGTTGGAGGGACACTTTTACTTTTTCTGGGATAGCCTTCACTGCCAACCACAGAGGAGCGGTAGGAACCACACACTCTATGCTTTAGTGATGTAGTATTTTCCTAGTCTAGGATTGAGCTTAGCCTTCCTTGTGATTTCTTTCTCTTATGAATTCTATGCATTGCCAGTTAGCTTGGTATTTGTCTCCTCTGCTTTCTAGAATCGAATTTCAGCTACCTGTTAATCTGCCTGGCTCCTCCCTGGACTGGCTGTGTGGTCTTTACTCCTCTACCCTGGAGACTTGGCTGGGCTCTGAAACCTGAGTTTGTCCCAGGGAAGTATATTTGGGAACACATTTGAGGAACTGTTGATAAAGACTGTAGAGGACTAATTGGAATGAATGTTGTCAGTCTGTACTTATTTGTACTTCATCCTTTTATTCGTAATTTTATTGTTTTATTTTATTCTCTTCAGTGAGTTCATTACTGCCTTCCCATGCAGGAGCCTGCTCAGTCCCAGCTTGTAAAGTTAGCTTTCCAAGTGTCTGCGGAAGAAGAAGAAGATGATATTTTTGTGTCTGACACTAATCAGGCTTTCTCTGGACCACATTGTACAGCTCTGGATACAAGACACGACAAGGGCACCAAACGTCCTCCCTCAACGACTCAGGCAAGGAGAACTAACAGGAGCAGAGAACTCAAATTAGGAAAAACAAATGAACACACAAAACCCCAAACTTGTTTAGTGCCACAGTGGTGCACCAGACATTTTTGCCTTTTCCCTAGCATGACTGAGGAATGAAGATCTTGTTTCTCTCAGTCCTGGCTGTATTTGAAATAAAGGAAATAAGAGTTTGGAGCTGGGCGGTGGTGATGCACGCCTTTAATCCCAGCACTTGGGAGGCAGAGGCAGGCAGATTTCTGAGTTCGAGGCCAGCCTGGTCTACAGAGTGAGTACCAGGACAGCCAGGGCTGTACAGAGAAACCCTGTCTCGAAAAACCAAAAAAAAAAAAAAAAAAAAAAAAAAAAAAAAAAAAAAAAAAAAAGTTTGGAGAGATGAATTTGCAGCATATCACACCATTTTGATAACTAACAGAGCTCGGATTTGAATCGGTAGCTTTCAAATATCAAAGTATTTCTCTCTCTCTCTCTCTCTCTCTCTCTCTCTCTCTCTCTCTCTCAACTACCATTGAAGAAAATTGTCCAGGGTTACAGCTTTTTCTGTCACCTTACTGCCAACAAGTTGAAAATAAGTCATCGAGACAAACAGACTGGTTGGGAAGTCCCTCCACAAAGTTTGCAGAAGTGAAGTCATTGGTTGAGACTTCTCCCTATGGTTCCTCAGAATGTTTGCAGCATCAGGAAGCCCTCAGGACCCCACACTCCCTCCTTTCCTGCTGGAGAGAGAGAGAGAGAGAGAGAGAGAGAGAGAGAGAGAGAGAGAGAGAGAGAGATTGTGATCTGCTCTTTCTCTCCTCACGCTCTCATGCTTCCACCCTGCACAAATTGCTAGCGGTTGAGCTGCCAAGTCGGAGCTGCAGGCAAGATGTCAGACCAGCCAGGCTCATGTTCATATTCTCTCTGGCTGATGAAATATTTAAACTGTGCTGATAGCCTCAGATGTCATTTTAGATGCCAAATGCACCACCCAATTGTGTCAATTTCTACTGGGAACTTTAGGATACAGTGCCCAGGCTCTATTTTGCTCCCATGTTTATGCTTTTAAAAATTATATAGCCCCTAGTGGTGTTTTATTTGTTTGTTTGTTTCTGTGTTTTTTTTTTTATCAAAAGCAGTCCATCACCAAAATAGAAAAAAAAAAAGAGAAAGAAATAAAGAAAGATGAAAGAAAAAGAAGGAAAGAAAGAAGCAGAGAAAGAAACGCTATTGTTAGTAGGCTTGGCTGGCCAACTGTATGCAATTCGTAAGAACTTTTGGAGGAAGAATGTAGGGTGTTCTCTGTCCATTGACTTTTAATTAAAATTGAAAGGAAATCAGTGCAAGAGGAGAAAAACAAAACCTGTTGCAGGTTTGTTAACCCTGTAACTGGCGTGAGGAAGGAGAGCAAAGATCTCTGTGCGAGCATAGGTGAGCAGGTCACCCAAAATGCAACTTTTACAACCAAGCTAATTGATGGAGGCACTCTCCATTTGACCCGATCCCACGGAATCCTGACAAACAAAACCAAGCACTTGTCAGAGAGCTTTGCTAACACAGGTAAGGTTAATAGGTGTGAGGGACTATATGTTCCTTAATATTAATAAAACAATAATTTAAGCCCTAACACAATGCCCCCCCCCCCGGCTCCTTAATTTTGAAGGTAAAAATCAGAATGCTTCGCTTCAATGCCGTTAATGGGGTCAGTCCCCGGGTCTGAGCTGCTTGCCATGTCCAAGTCCCATGGAATTCTAAAAACCATCATCATTTGTTTCTAAACAGATCAAGAGCTATTTACCATCTCAGTGTCTTGTGCACAGCTGGGTGTCTGGCAAAGGTCCAATATCCATTAACATTTAAAAATTAGTCCCATAATGCATCTTTTCTAGGGCTGGAGAAGTACGCACGGTGACACGTGTTGGGAACCAATTACGCTTGCACCACCATTAGTCTGCCTGCGTTCGGCTTCCCAGTAAATGCAGGCTAATTTAGTTTCCAGAACGGTGTGTCTCAATTCATACAATAACCTCAGAGAAGGCTGGGTATCTGAAGATGGATAGTGTAGACGCTGCTGGACAAGAGCATGAGTTCTCCTGTACAAGCACCAGGATGCATTGCACAACTGTGCCTCGAGTTTCTGCGCAGTTCCTTGTAGGGCATGTTTTCTAGTCAGGGTGAGACTAGAGGGCAGACACTTACCATATCTCAATAACCATCTGTAACTCTACTTTGTAAGTCATCTAATAACTTTATGTGAATCTATTCTCTCTTTTTCTTAGAAGAGTTACTTTATTCCATTCATCCTGAGAGTGAATGCACATTCCCCTTAGAGCAGAGAACTTAAACTCTCTGTGGGGAAGGGGAATCTTCTTCCCATATTGCACAAGCCAAACATAGTCAACATTGTAACGCATGATGAGGCAAAAGGTTGAAAACAGAGAGGAAGGATGAGAGGTAGAGACAAACCTTGATGGGTAGCTTGCTTGCCTAGCATACAGGAAGCCCTGGGTTCAAGTCCTGGTGTCACATAAACTGGGAAATACCAGTGTGTCTGTAATTCTAGGATTCACAAGGTCAAAGGGGGAGTGTTTCAGGTCAGATTGTGGGACACATGGGATGTTGTCTAAGTACAAACATCAGCCAACCAGCCAACCAACCAGATAGCCAGTCAATCAGTCAATCAAGCAAAACAAACAACAAAACAGAGACCATACAAAATACACATGTTACGCACAATTATTCCTTAAGCTTTCACTTCTGGGACATTTCCTCAAATAATATTCAGGTTGAAGTGAGGAGTCAGATTCATCCTAGGAGTAGACAGAAGATATGTTTCCTCTTTGCCAGGCTTCCATTTGGCCTATGGACAAAGGACAGAAAGTGAAGCATGGTCCTAACTGATGATTCCGGAGCACACCCTGTACAAGCTTAGTTTCACTTCATCTGTGTCATGCTGCTTAATAAAGCTAAATTGCTCACGTAAACAGAACACTGTGCCATGGGCTTTTAGGATTCAGAGGTGGTTTAAAAATATAATTTTTCAGTAACATTCAACAGAACAATTTGGGAATAGCTTACAGAAAATTGCAGGAAAGCAGTCATTTTCCAAATGTGCGCAAACTGATTCAGCAATGTACAAATTTGAGATTTAGGGGAGTGGTTTGGGATGTACCGTGAGCTCTTTTAAAAGGTCCTCTCTGAAGGGAGATTTTTCCAAGCCTCAGGCCTTGCTGCCAACATTATTAGGCTGTTTCTCCAGCCTTTGTGGTATTTTATGACTTGATTCATTTTGGAAGTTGTAATTGTTAAGTTAAAATTTTCATCGACTGAACTGATTTAAATGAGAATTGATCCTAGGAAAAGTCATAACTGCTCTAATTTAAGAACAATTCTGTGGGTATTGGAGGCATGTGCTATGTTCTTCTCAGGGTGCTCCTGTTTCTGTTAGGACTGTATGTTTTGTTCCTCATTGTCTTGAGTGGAGATGCTTTTGAATATTTTAAGAAGCACAATCGCCTCATTAGGGCTGATCTATGTTCTTATTAAGTTAGGAATCTGGGGGTACCATCCCTTTCCACTTATTTTGATGACTGAATCATTGTCCTTTCTGAAAGTTGATGACAGCGGGAGCTAGACATAATAGATGAAAATAAAATGGAAGAAATATGCCCATTGAAGAGAAAAACAATTAACCCTATCATCTTACCAGCCTGTATAGCCTCTGTGTCTCCAGTTTGTTTTGTCAACAGAAGGAAGGATTAGTCCAATGGGTGAAGGATTAGATGAGAAGAGGGTGACTTTGTTGAGAATATTTCAGTTTTATGATTTAAGAGGAAAGGCTTTTAACTGTAATAGTATTTGGATGTGTGTTCTGTGTAAAATAATTAGTTCAAAACAGGCTGGGATGGGGAAGTGCATTTATCTTTTGTGTAAAATGCATTCAAGGTTATGATCTTATCACACACACACAAATGCTTTACAACTGGAATTGTGAACAAAAAATGTATTTTCTTCAACTTAATTATTTAGTTTCCTACTAAGAACTTGCACTGCAGAGGTCAATTATCCTTCAGGGATATCCTGGAAGAAATGAACAATTAACTTGATTTTCTGTTGAATTTGGAGCTTCAAACTCAGTATGTGATCTATTAAAAAAAGGAGATAATTCCTCTTAAACCATGTCCTAATCTACATGGGAGCCTTACACTGCAGGTAAGAAATCAGGGAAGTAATCCAATCCACCACCATGGGGCCACGGCTGAGCCTCTGATACACAACAATCATAGCTTCAAAACATTCAAAGAAAGAATCTCTCATGGGGAGCAATGCAGAATAACAGAATGCACTTCTCTTATGAAGAGTAAAGCCTTCTGAAAGGGAAATGGCATTTGATTTTTTTCCCCAACTAAACAGAATTGCTCAAATCTGATTAAAGAGAATCACAGCAAACATTGTAATTTGGGGTAATCAGGAGAGTGTACAGTTTTATGGAGAGATGAAAGTCACTGGTAAGACTTTCATAAGCCTCCAACTGTCCGGGAGGCTATTACCTGGCTCCACTCTAAAAAAAAAAGAAAAAAAAAAGAAGCTTTCTTGCCCCAAGAAACAGAATTTAAAGTGGGGACTAAATTGAGTTAAAAAGCTTCCTATAAAGAGCTTTACAACAAAACACCAGGCTCACCTATGCAATGACCCTGGGAAAGGAAACATGCAAACACACATCGTCTCTCTCTCTCTCTCTCTCTCTCTCTCTCTCTCTCTCTCTCTCTCTCTCTCTCTCTCTCTCTCT